>APFE030607390.1:118361-149085 GCA_000404065.3 Pinus taeda
ATGTCCTGGCTTCTTCTATCCAATGTCTGCACCAGGCTTTTCAATGTGAGGACCCTCTTTATCAGCTGGATGGTTTCAATTCTGTTGGAGATTCCTATTGCTTCCAGCTGAGGACCTGTCCGGTTATTAAGCACATTGATCATTCTGTTGGCTATCTTAGGCATACTGCCTAGAGATGCCCTTGCTCTATGGACTTCCTTTTGTGCTTTGCCAATGAGCTCCATTTGCTCATGGATAGTCTCAATATATTGCCACTGATCCGTTATTGATTGGCCAATGTGGGTCCACAAAACTGTCTTGACCTCAGCCACCACTTTGTCAAGGGTGAGCTCTTTCTCCAACTCCTTTATCTTCTCTTTGAGAGCTTTTATTTCTCTCCCTTTTTCAGCTACATTCTGCTTGGATTTGTCATATTTTTCATTCAGATTAGCTAAATTCTCCTTGGCTCCATTTAGCTTTGTCATCTGGGCTTCTAGGACCTTGATTTCACTCATCAACTTCTACATATCAAGGCTCGGAGCCTGCTCTGAGGTTGGTGCTGGTGTTGATGTTGATGTTGATGGAGCTGTGTGCTCTGTGGGAGGAGCAGTAGTCTGTGGGGGCTCCTTAAGGTTTATGATCTCTGGAGGGGGCTGAGAAGTTTGACCTCCTTCTTTCTACTGTAGGGCTGCCTGCAGTGCAGCCTCTGTGTCCTCCAGGTTCCCTTCTATTTGCACTAGCTGTTTGTGCAGTGCTACCAGCAATGTTGCTACCTCCTGGTCTTGTCTTTGCTGGGCAATCTCTTCTGTTTGAGGGTGAATGGTTGCTAGGAGCTTAATCTTCTTTTTTAGAGCTACAAGGTCTGCATCTCTTATTTTCAGCAGCGGTTGTATAGCCTTTGGATCCTTTGGGTCATGCCCAAGCTCTATGATTATATCCTCCAAAGACCTGATCCTATTGTCTTTGGCCTGAGAGGATGCCTTCTCCAACTCAAGTTGGGCAGCTGTATTGTTTAGGCTGTTTTCCAACCTATTATCCAACAATGTTTTATCTACCAGTGTTGAATAGACCATCTCACCCGTTTTCTTGTGAAGTTCTATTTGGTCCATAGGGTGGATGTCCTTGGCAAGAACCTCAAGGTTGGTTCTTATATAGTCTGAAGCTGACTGTGGCTGCAACATAGTGGGCATGAAATGACTCATGGTCATTTTCCCTTCTGTTATGTCAGAGGCTGACATAAGCCTCTATTGATTGGTAGGGGCCATCTTAAGCAACTGGTTGTAGATTTGGATCCTGAGTGGCTCATTTCTCCTTTTAATATCAATGAATTGTTGCTTGATGCCTATCTCTGCTCTCCTTTGCTGACTTGAGGATCTGACCTCTCCTCCAAGGGTTCTTTCTTGTTCCTGCTGAAAGGAACTTGCAGATGCCTCCATGCTCGGTGGGCCCATGCCCAATGATTTCCCCATAGGCATTTCTTCCTCGGAGAGGGGATTCAATCTCTGCCTTTTCTCCCCTTGATTTGTGGATGTGGTGAGGGGAGTCTCCTGCTCTCTATCCCTCTTCTTTCCCTTCTCCTCTTTCTGTGGAGTTTGTAGCACTGATGCATCCACTGTCTTATCTTGCCCAGGAGGCATATTCTCTTAAGCCTGTTGCTCAGTAGGTGTTGGGGCTTCAGCTGTTTGTTCTTGTTGTATAGGCTGCCCCTTTTTTTGTCCTTTTTCTTGCTGTTCTGCCTGCTTTTCTGCTTGTTGTTCTGTCATAGGAGGTGGTTGTTCCTGCTCCATCTGCTTGCCTTTATCCTTGCTTGATTCCTGTTGGGAAGTTCTTGCTGCTTGCTGCTAGGCTGTAGAAGATGAGGCAACTGCTCCAAGTTACCTTTGATAGGAAGAGGAAACCTGCCCACAAGTTTCCAAGTCAGCCTCTTTCTCAATATTCTTTGCTTCTCTTTGTAGAATTTGCTCTCTACCAATTGGCTCTTCTAGAGTGCCCTCTTTCCAGTTTAAAGAATTGGCATACTACTCAATATGAGGCAGTCTCACGTGAGCGTAGCCACCCAATTTGTATTTTACCCTCCTGAGGGAAATGAAATTATTAGGGTCATAAGGCACCCATTTGAAACTGGTTTGCAATTTGAGGGTCTCTAGGATCATATCAGCTTCCTTCCATCCTTCCTCCCTTTTATTGTATAGAAATGGGCCTAGCTGATTTCTCACTTTTAGTTGCACCTTCTTGTTTTTACTTTGGAAATGGACAAAGTTTTCATTTCCAAACTGCCTAAAATACTCTAGGGCAAAAAGTCTCATATGGACATATCTTGGCAGCCTATAAGGGCTCAACTCATAGCCATATATTCTGATTACTGTATGGTGTCGGTAAAAGTACCAATCACCAATGCTGTAGGCCTTTGAGAGGTGAAGAATCCTTTGCATCTCCTCTGTCAATCTGGGAGGAGGGACACCCAATAACAAGGTCATAGCTAGATGGATAAAAAGGTCTATGAATTCACAGTAGGTGTAAGGTGAATAAGATATATGATGAAATACTGGAGACCAAAACACTACAGACCTTGGGTTTCCTTGGGCATTTAGCTTCTTGAGAGGAACAGGGAAGGCATCAAGCTGATAAAATAAGAATAAGTGATAGATGTACCTAGTGTATTTAAACACCTTTTCCCTTTCTAGATTCATGAATTGTTCATGAATCTTATTGGCAATTTATGTAGCAAAATCATAGTGCACAGCAGGAGGCATTCCAGGGGAGAATATGGACAGCATGGTCATAATGGTTTCATCAACATCCTCATATGTCCCATAACCCATGATGTAACTGATCAAATCCACAAGCATTTTTCCCAGCTCATTGAGATATTGATATGCTATAGGAAGGATGGTGCTCATAGCTTCTAATTTAGGCTGAATAAATAACTGATTAATCTTGATAATCTGAGTGCTAGACAGCTTGCCCCCTTTCTTTATCAAGTCATTGATGGAGAGAGGAGTTAGGGGCTTTGCAGTGTGAAAGTGTAGCATCTCATTAATGGCCTCAGGGGTGATATGGAACAATAATGAGCCTGAGGGGCTGAGAACAGCTCTCTGACATGGGTCATAGCTGGAACGGCATTGATTTATCAAGTCTGGGAGGAAATTGACTTGAGGGATATTGTAAATGGGCAGGTTGGAGTCCCAAATCCCTAATATATTAGCTCCACTGAGATATTGGGCTTTTAACTCATTCAGCAGGTGAATATTGAATTTGGAAGTCATGGAAGTTGAGTCTAGCATCTGGTAATCTCTATCACCCAGGGCCTTCCACTCTAGCTCTCTGTGTGGGGCATTCAGAGGTTGAGCATTCAGGGCTACTGGCGTTTCCATCGTTAAGTAGTACCTGTGACTTGTACTAGAACTCGTTTTAGTGGGCAGAACAACACAGAGGGCTATTTTTGCAGAAGTAAAGCCAATTATAAGGGAAAACGAGGTAACTGTGGTGACAATGGTGTAAAATGCTCAAAAGAGAGTTAATTGAGCAAACACAGGGACTAGTAGCACTGTTCTCCCGGTGAATTAGTGCAACTCAGGTTTTCAGTACACGAATGCGCGGACAGACTGTGAATTTAGGAAAATGTGACTATATGTGGCTTCAGTAGGTGAATTTCAACCCTACAACTATAAAGGAATGCTGGTTTACCGGGAATTTGATGGTAAATACAGGTTGCCTTACTCTTGTTAATTCAGTTCTGGAGAATTATGGACATAACCAAGCTCTGAGGAGATGCTTTGGGTAAATACCTGGTGAATTGCCAGCAATGGTCACAAATGTAGGCGGGTTGGAGGCGGCAGCGTTCTTCGGGTCGATTTATGCAGGTTGGCGATAGGTGGTCGTAATTCGCATGTAGAGGTGAGCAACAGTTCTTTTTAGAAAAAGTGATAAAAACACGAAATTTTGGCTAAAATATAGACTTTTTGGGTCATTGGCGCGTTTTTTGGATGACGTCAGCATGACGTCATCAGGTGGGGTCAGGGTCGGGTGACGTCAGCATGACTTCGTCGAGTGACGTGGCAACCTGTGAGTGGTCCACGGGGATTGCATAGGTGGCGGACACGTCAGAGCGCAGGCGGGCGGGGGTGCCGACAGGGCGCTGAGTCGAACTGACATGGGCGGGCGTAGCGGTGACATGGGCAGGCAATATAATACAGCGGTAAGTGGATTTTCTCGGACCGCTCTGGATACGGTCACGGTATTGTCAAAGGGCACCCCGAGAAGATATGGGGGTGACGTGTGGCAGAGGCCTGACGTCACCCTCTGAAAGTTTCTCGGGCGGTAAAATGCGGTGATCGGGGCTCGTCCGATATGTATGTGGGCCGTTGGATGGGAAATCCCAGATCCGACGGTCGACGGGTTGATGAGATGCGAGGGAAATACTGACTGCGGGGAAAGATAAAATATTATTATTTCCGAAATATGCGCCCGACGGAACATTGTAAAAAGTGGGTTTTAGTTGGTTTTTTGCAAGGTTTATTCACAAAGCGGGTTTTGGTTATTAATCCGAGCAAATCCCGAATTAATCCCAAGACTAATTTTTCGGCGCTCTTTGGGTCGTGCTCAATGTTTTGGCCTTTGAAACTTTCAAAATGATACATAGAGCTATAATGCTTAGGGAAGGGGATATATAGATATTTTTGGGTTTTTTGTCAAATTTACATAGTAATAGGGGGGATAGGGGATATAAGGAGTTAACTAGTGATAGGTTAGTAGTTAACATGAGTGAAAAAAGGTGGATGAGGGGGGTAAAATACTAAGCTGTTTATATGAAATCAACTTAGTTTTTAGGAAGTAGATCAAAAAGAAAAGAATTTTACAACAAGAAATGTGGCTCTTAAAGAAACTAGAACCAACAAAAGACTTTGACTTCTTTCATGAACATGGGTGGCATAGGGATGTTAGCCATGAATGTGATGGGGGGTAATCTGGAAGTTAGACATGCTTCATTAAGTTGCTGCAAGACTGCTAAAATAGGAAATCTGCACTGGCACCATGTTTTAACTTTGCTTAGGCCAGGGAAATTCCATGGACCATGCTCTCTGCAACCCCATCTACCTACCCACTCAATTTCCTAGCATTTTTTGTTACTCCAAGGAGGGTGCACTTAGATTTGCAAACCCTTTTGTGCCTTTTCTTTTCCTTTGGCTTTTTCTTTTGATTGTCTATCTAAAACTACCCTTATTGCTTCCAAGGCCCCAGATTAAGTAGTTGGGAACCTTTATTTCTCTACCTATCTACTTTATCTACCAAGATTGAGTTGTTTGGACAAACTTCTTTCTCTAATCTACAACAAAAATTGAAACATGGCATGACCCAGCTTAGGCTGTTGGATCACCCATTCAGAAGTAAGGCAACATCAATCTAATGTAGGTATACTTCTTCCACAAGAATATGAGATCTTTGTATCACCAAAGTAGATCATATTGGCACTTCCCCTGCCAATCATGAAAAATGAAACCTATTGGTATAGGTAGCTAATAGGTTGGGTGGACCCACCTATGGTTTTGTGCATCATTTTTGCACATTTTTTTGGACGCAATGGTTTTCGGTCCATGGTTTTGGACACAATGGTTTTCGTTCCATGGTATTGGATGCTTCGGCATGTATAAATATGTATTGTAACATTGAAAGGAAAATAATGAAAATCAAGCTGGTAGTCCCAATTTTGGGATCCAAGGGAAAATCTCTATGTATATGTGTTTTATGTGTTATGCTCTTGCATTGTTTATTTCCTGTGTTTTAGAATTCGTATGCAGGTAATTTTTGTAGGGGGTTAAAACCTACAATGAAACCAGCTCACAAAAAGATAGAAAACATAGATCAACAACTTAAAAATTAGCCTCTTTGAGGGGGAAACCTCCTTTACCTTACACAAATGAACAATTCTTGGATGATACAAATGAAAAGACCTCCTTTCTATATATAAGATTCGAAGGGGTCATAATATAATCAGAGCCGATATAACAATAATAATGCAAGGGCACAAAAATAACAATAGTGGGCTTCTATGGGGCACAATAATAATAATATGGGGACTACATGGGCACAAAAATATAATAAGTGGTTTTACTAATAACAATAAGGGGTTAAACTAGTAGTATAGGGACGTAACATGCCCCTCTCCTTCAAAAAGTGTTGTCCTCAACACTTGAGTAGTTTTGGATGCTTTTGTATAAAATTCTCGTCCTCCCATGTGGAATCTTCAGCGAGTAAGTTCTTCCACTTGATGAGATACTCTGAAATTGATCGATTTCATAGTTGTCGGGTTCTTGTTTCTATGACTACTTCAGGTTCCAATATGATTTTTCCTTCCTCTTCATGAAGATCTTGCAATATTGTTTGAATTGGGATCTTCTCACCTATAACCTTCTTTAACCATGAAACATGGAAAACTTGGTGCACTCGAGAAGATGCAGGAAGCTCCAATTTGTATGTCATAGTACCAATCTTTTGTAATACCTTGTATGGACAATAATACTTTGGTGATAACTTATTATCCTTCTTAGCTTGCTTGAGGTACATTTGTTTGTATGGTTGTAGTTGTAGAAATCCCCAGTCACCTACATCAAAAATTATTTCACTGCGATGTTAATTAGCCTGTTGTTTCATTATATTTTGCACCAAAGTGAGGTTATCCTTTAATAGTTTGAGAACTTGTTGTTGATGCTCGATGTGATCTTCCACTACTTGAACCTTAAAATTTTCTTTTAAAGATAACGTGATGGACGGTGGAGGATATCCATAAAGTGCCATACATGGGGTCATTCTTGCTATAGTATGGAAGGAAGTGTTATACCACCATTCAGCCAGAGGCAACCACTTGACCCATTGGGTCTGTTTATCAGATACAAAGAAACAAATATATCATTCCAGAATTTTTTTCACTATCTCAGTTTGTCCATCAAATTGAGGATGATAAGATGAGTTATGAGCTAACTGAGTACCCAAATATTCCACCTCTTGCACTCCAAGGAAACATTTGGAGCTTTTTACATATAATTTTTTCTCTTCCAATAGTTGAGAACCCTGTCAACATGTTGAACATGATCCTTCCAAGAATTTTTGTAGATTAGTATATCATCAAAAAATACTAATGCAAATTTTCTAAGGAAGGGTTTGAAAATGGAATTCATCAAACCTTGAAATGTAGAAGTTGCATTGGTAAGGCCAAAAGGTGTGACAAAATATTCATAATGACCCTCATGAGTTCTAAATGTTGTTTCTGGAGTGTCTTCAGTCTTCATTCTGATTTAATGATATCTTGAACGAAGATCTGACTTCGTAAAGTAAATTGGTCCATGTGATTCATCTAATAACTCATCAATGACAAGAATGGGAAATTTATCTTTAATAGTAAGCTTGTTGAGCTCCCTATAATCTGGACACATGCACCATCATCCATCCTTCTTGTGTACCAGTACCACTAGAGTAGAGAAATAACTTTCACTAGGTTGAATTATACCAACCTCTAGCATTTTTGCAACCATACGTTCAATTTCACTCTTTTGGGCATATGGATATCTGTAAGGCCTGATGTTTAGGGGAACAATTCCTGGAATCAAATGAATAGCATGATCATGCCCAGGAATAGGTGGGATTCCATTGGGAGTCTCAAATACCTTGGAATGATGGTCCAAAAGGTTTTTGAGATCTGGAGAAATAGATGATTTCGATGTGGAAACCTCTAGTGAACATAATTGTGCAATTATGCCCCATTGACCTTTATTTAGAATATTTTTCATGTTGTTAGAGTTGATTATCATTTCCATTTTCTTTGCAATACCCTTTAATTCAACTTCCTTTCCTTCCCAAAAAAATTCAAGAAAATTTCTTGAAAATTAAAAGCTATTGTACCCAAAGATTGTAGCCATTGGACTCCTAGTATAACATCTACACCACCCATTAGAATGGAAAACATTCGACTATTCAAGACATATTCTTTTGTGGATAGCTTGATATTATGGCACTTTCCAGATAAATTTATGGTTTCTCCATTTTCAACCACTACTTGACACTATAGCGCTGGATATAGGAAGAAATTCAATTCCTTGGCTACCTTACAATGAAAAAAATTATGGGTACTACCCGAATCAATCAACACTATTACCTTTTTCTTCTTGATATGCCCATCTATCTTTAGGGCTTGAGGAGTGGTAATTCATGTCAATGCATTATAATATATGGTAATATTCATTTAATCTTTCTCCGAGATTTTTTCCTAGTCTATTTCCTTGTCTTTTGATGTTTCTTGTTCCTTTTCTTGCTCTTCTTCCCCATCTATGTAAATTAATTTCTTCTCAGCACAATTATGACCGTTAGTGTATTTTCTATCGCAATTTTTACAAAGCCCTTTTGCTCTTTTTTATTCCAATTGTTTTGGTGTCAACCTTGTAAGTGGTGAAAGGCTAGGAGAAACAACAGATCCATATTTATAGTTATGAGTGGTAGGCTTCCTTGTTTCCATAATTTTTCTTTCAATTTGTCTTACCAACATTTATGCCTTCTCCATTGAATCAGGTTTTCAAAGGAGAAACTCATGTTGGATGTTATCATTTAAAGTCCCTATGAAGACTTCAATCCTATGTTTCTCTGGAATGTCATTTACCCTTATATTCAATTTTTGGAAGTCCTCAATGTGCTCTTCCATTTAAAACTTTTGTTTGATATTTATCAATTCGCTAAAGAAGGTGTTGCTCTGTGTAGCCTCATAATGTGCTATCATTTCCTCCATTAAAATTGACCAGGTGAAAAGATGTTTATGAGAACACATCCCTCTATACCATACAAAATGATTCGGTTCTAAATATAAAGATGCAATACGTACATTTGTGTGTTTTGCACATTATGTAGATCAAAATATTTCTCCATTTGTAGTATCCATGTTATGGGATCCTTGCCATCAAACTTCCTCATATCTATATTTGGAATATGTTGGGTCTTCAATCCAACATTAGATTCTATGAAATCATGATTAACATTACTTTTGTTCTCATCATGAGTTTCCTCTACCACCTTTTCGCCCATTAGGAGGCCTTTCTTGTAGCAGCTTTATCCCAGTTTCCTTCAAACCTTCTATGTATCTCTTCAAATATTCCATGCCTTTCTTCCAATATGCTTCCATGCCATCTATATCATCTTCCATGGCATAGATAAAACTATTTATCTTAGCTTCGATCACATTCATCAAATCATCCATCCAATTTTGATTACTAGGTGTTTCTATTTTCTTGATTCGACTCATTCTTTTTCATTCTTTAAGGATCTCGATATTTAATCTTTTGTATCTCTGAAAGTTCAAATCTCCAAGATCTGAAATTGCGACCTGTAGTAGCCCTTTGTGTCCTCCTTCCAATGCCATAAGTCTGATCAAAATTGGATTCTCCAAGAAAGAGTTATGCCCAATCTCCGAAGATGACCTGATTATATAATTTTTCAGTAGAGCGAACTTGTATGAAGTGCCACATGTAACTGTTTCGACCTTCAGACCTCAAAATGATACAGAGAGAAGTACAATCCATCCTCTTTCTGTAGCTTCTTACCAAACTTCAATATGATGCTCATAGAGAGTTATGACAATTTTCCCAAGGTCACCTATTTAGGATGTAATTCAGGAGCCTGCAAAAACCCTAAATGTCTTGGACCATATCTCCATAAATGTAGTGAACAAAGATCTGAAATTTAGGCCTGAATTTCACCAAGATTGTAGCTAAAATGGGTTTAATTTCAGAGTCTAAACCTTCATAGAAAAAACATTATAGCAAAAATTCCATGATGACTTATTTAAGATGGAATTCTGGAGCTTGCAAAAACAGTAAGTTCCTCAAATCATATCTCTGACAATATAGCGAGACAAGATATGAAATTCAAACCTGAGGTTTAGAATGATTTCAGTTCAAATGGTTTTTTTTTAGATTCTTAAATGTCGTAGAAAAACATTTATAGCGAAAATTCCACGATGACCTATTTGGAGCAGCAAAACCCTAGAATCCAAAGCTCTGATACCAAATGTTATGAAACTAGCTCACGAAAAGATAGAAAAGATTGATCAACAACTTAAAAATCAGCCTCTTTAAGGGGGAAACATCCTTTACATTACAAAAATGAAAAATTCTTGGATTATATAGATGAAAAAACCTCCTTTCTATAGCAGGAGTTTAAGGGGTCATAATATAATCAAAACCGATATAACAATAATAATGCAAGGGCACAAAAATAACAATAGTGGGCTTCTATGGGGCAAAATAGTAACAATATGGGGACTACATGGGCACAATAATATAATAAGTGGTTGTACTAATAACAATAAGGGGTTACACTAGTAGTATAGGGACCTAACACACAAAGTTATGCCCACTTAATGATTGACTTCTTAATGCCACATAGTCTTCATACCACTTCCATGTGGTGTACATGTGGCATCCCTTTCTCATGTGTCACCATGGTATACTACCACATCATATATACATGACAAATCTTGCCATGTTTTATGCAAATGATAATATCACATAAAATTCTTATCAGGGTTGTCTACTAAAGGGAAATCCCCAAAGTCCTTTCCTTATTCTCTCAATGCCCAAAATTCCAACACATCAACTTTAGCACCATCCATTGAACCATTTTCAAATTACAACATATAACATATCTAATAAAGTGTTAAAATAGATAAAATAACACACAAATATTCACTAAATATATGATCATTGGAGTTGGGAGAATGTAAAAATATGTGCTAAGAAGATGCATAGTTTTTTATGGCATCGCAAAGCTAGTTTTCTATGAGGTACTCTTGAGGATATTTTCAAAAGGAGTTTTTAAGTAAGGCTAAAGCTTTGGAGGTATATTATGGGAGAGTTAGGAGCACACAATATCATGAAGTACATGAACTAGGCTTTGTTGATGTAAATTTGGTCTAATGAGGGCTATGCATGTTAAGAGTGAAACATGTGATGTTACTAATAGATACAGGAAAGAGATTCCAAAGGACCAAAAAATTATTTGAAAATTTATCTCAATAAACAAACATTTTTTACATTTAGATCAATTATATAGTTATAAGATTAAAATATAAAATAAGGGTTATCATAGTTGATCGAATCAACAACTATGTTAATTATATTGACAAAGACTAAGTTAACTAGTTAATGATCTACTAATAAATGAATAACCTGGATAATATCCCCTATATGGCTAAATCCCAATGCGATTTAGGATCCATATCAACATGCTTTTTGAAGTCATATGTCTTAGGTTCTTCTAGCCATTTGAAAAACATTTCATTGTGAAAAGAAGAGTGGTTGCATGCTTTTGTCTTTAAAAGTAAGGGATAACAAGCTATGATTAGGCTAATAACTTCTTTGCAATATCCTATATCATTCAAGCCCAACAAAATTGAGGATGCATATGAACATGATTTTCAAAGTAATTTTTTATACCTTTTTAGAAATTTGAAAAAAGGGCCACTACGAAAACAAGAGTGATTGCATTCTTTTGTATTTCCAAAATAGTCACTCTTTTGTCTCTCCAAAATACCAAAATGCTTATTTTTGAAGTCAATTACTTACTATGTTAAAAAGAAAAGCTAAATTCCTTTTTTCATTATTTTATACTATTGGGAAATTATTATCCTTTGCCCCTCAAGCAATGCTTCATCAACTCATTGTGTTTTTTATTGAGAGATTCTTGAATAGGTAACTATTGCAAGGAACTCTGCAACAGAAAAGAACCTCACTACTTTAGGCTTCAAGTTGGCTTTTGGGCTAGTGAAAATAACCTTCAAATATATTCAATGTTGACTACCCACTGTAACTTCATCATGCTTCTATAATGACCAGCAGTCAAAATCGTCGCTGCAATGTTGGGGATGCAGAGAACCCCACTATCACAAAAGTTTCCCGCATAAGGCAAGGACAGAACAACTATCAAGTATGTAGGAAGCATCCACAGTTGGAGAAGTGGCGAGGAGCATGCCTAGGATGAACGCAGCTTTAGATGATCATTAGGCAGAATATCTGCCCACCATGATCGAATGTGGAGGTATGATTGCTAAGTAACCTGTCTTTGTTTTGTTTGATCCAGGTAATAGCTTAAGCTATATTAGTCCTAAGGTGGTAGAAAAGTGTCTACAGTAGAGCAATAAGTTTCCGAAACCATTACTGGTTCAATTAGCCACTGGGACAAAAATAAGGGTTGTTACAAAAATGTAACATTGTCCCTTACCAATTTCAGGACAACCCATTCATGTGGACCTTAACATACTTCCTTTGGGTTCATTCAAAATTTTAATCAGGATGGATTGGCTGGAAAAGTATTGGTCTCTAGTTGACTATAGGCAAAAAACCATCAATTTTATCACAAAATCAAGACAGAGGAAGGAACTTCAAGGAATCAAGACAGATACCAAACTGCGACCTATTAATACTAGTAAGTTAGGAAGGTGTATTAGGAAAGGTTGTCAAATATATGATGTTCAAGTGGGATTTACCAATAGCAAAAGTAAAATGACTTGTTTGGAAAATATCCCTATCATACAAGAATTTGCTGATGTATTTCCTGAATCCATTTGGATTACCACCAAAACCTGACATTGATTTCACCATTGAACTAATTCCAGGTGCATCCCCTATTTCCAGGGCCCCTTACAGCATCAACATACGTGAGTTGACAAAACTCAAAATGTAGCTCCAGGAGCTTCTAGATAAAAAGTACATCTGCCCCAGCGTGTCTCCATGGGGAGCCCCAGTATTATTTGTACGAAAGAAAGACGAAACTTTGAGATTATGCATCAATTAACGTCAGTTAAATAAATTAACCATTAAAAAAAATATCCCCTGCCACGTATTGATGATTTATTCGATTAGGTACAAGGAGCCAAAGTATTTTCAAAAATCAATTTAAGGTCCAATTACCACCAAATAAGGATAAAGGAGGAGGACATTCATAAGACTACATTCCAAAATTGTTATGGTCATTACGAGTTCATGGTGATTCCGTTTGGCCTCACAAATGCCCCATCCACCTTTATGAGTTTGATGCACGGTATTTTCCAGACCTATCTTGATAAATTCGTATTGATTTTCATTGACGACATTTTAATCTATTCAAAGAATCAGGAGGAACACAAAGAACATTTGGGAGTAGTGTTGCAAATGTTGCAGGAAAATTAGTTATATGCTAAATTAAGAAAATGTGACTTTTTCAAAGATCAGATTCAATATTTGGGTCACATTATATTAGCAAATGGAATAGCAGTGGACCCCGAGAAGATTAAGACAATTCTGGAATAGACCACTCCAAATAATGTTGTGGATATCAGATCATTCCTGGGTTTGGTTGGGTACTACCATCAGTTTATTGAGGGATTTTCAAAAATCGCCTTCCCAATGAACTCTTTATAGAAAAAGGGGCACACTTTCTAATGGACAATTGAGTGTCAACAATGCTTGGAAAGAATAAAACACTTACTTACCACTGCACCAGTGTTAAAGGTAGCAGATCAGAAAAGTCTTTCGTGGTCTGCACTGATGCAACTAAAGAAGGCATGGGTGGAGTGTTGACATAAAAGGGAAAAATTATTGCTCACGAATCACCAAAGTTGAAGGAATATGAACAATGATATTCTTATTATGACCTTGAATTAATAGATGTAGTACATGCACTTAAAATGTGGCGGCACTATTTGTTGGTGAAGAAATTTTTGTTGTTAACAAATCATAGAAGCCTTACAAACTTTTTCAACCAGTCTAGATTAAATGCTTGACAGGCCAAATGGACATCATTTTTAAGTGAGTTCGACTTCAAAATGAAACATATTAAAGGGAAGGAAAATCGAGTAGCCGACGCATGGAGCAGAAAAATACATTGCATTTATGAGGTCAAAATCAACCAAGTACGCTCAAATATTCCTGAAATCATAAAGGAGGCATCTATCAGAGATCCAAAGTACACTTTTCTTTGGCAACAGACAAAGGAAGCCCTGTCAAGAAAGGAAAAATTAGATTTTGAAATAAATTCCAACAACCTCCTTATTTTCACGGGCATAATTTGTTAGAGAATTATATATTACATAACAATGGAACACATAAAATATTGCAGAAATATAAACACAAAAAACACACAAAACAAGAGAGACACAGATATATGTGGTTCACCCAATTTGGGCTACGTCCATGGAGAAACAACCAGTATTTCTTTTTATATTATCCAGTAAACTAAAGAGATACAACCTACAATAGATCCACTGTAATTCCCTCTTCGCTCTTAATCTCCTCTCTCTTCCTCACTCAGAATAAAGATATACATAGACCCAATACAATTCCCTCATATATAGCGAAGGGTTTCCTTCTAGGGAAAAAAAACCCTAAATTAAACATAACTTCTATCTCCGCCTAATGAACGACCTAGATTAGATTGACTATGAAATGACCCCCCCCCCCCCCAAAAGACCCCCTTGTGGCGAATATGTTATGGGCGGTGTTGCCATCCCATTACGAACTAGGGTCCAATGCGGTGATACCTTTGAATACATAAGATAATCAGGCTCCACACCCAACAGAATTTATGTTCCTAACCAAAATTCAGTTAAGTAATTGATATTGGATGAATTTCACAGGAAAACATGTGTTGGCCACCCCGTTATTAGAAGTTGTTGTCAGCCATCAAGAAAGGGTATTTTTGGCTCAGCTTAAGGAACGGTGTCTCTGAATACTTGTCCAAATGTTTGGAATGGCAACTGATGAAGGAAAAACATCAGCATCCTGCTAGTTTATTACAACCATTTCCCATCCCACAATGGATGTGGGAGACCATATCACTATATTTTATCACCGGCTTACCTCGCACCAGGAAGCAACACGACCCAATTATGGTGGTGGTAGAAAAATTGAGCAAAACTACTCACTTTATACCTGTGAAATCCACCTTTGAAACTATGGAAATTGCAGACATATTTATGAAGGAAATTTTTCATCTACACGAGACACCTAAGGTGGTGATTTCTGACAGGGATGTAAAATTTACATCCATATTCTGGAAACCCTGTTTTCAGGATTGGGTATCAAGATCCAATTTAGTACTACTTATCATCCTCAAACGGATGGATAAATCGAACGAGTAAATCAAGTGCTGAAGGACATGCTACACATGTTTGTAATGCAACAACCACATAAGTGGGAGGACTACCTCCACCTAGTGGAATTTGCATATAATAATGGACATTGTGAATCGCTAGGCATGAGCCCCTTTGAGGTATTATATGGAAGAAGGTGCAGAGTACCTATGGATTGGAATAGTCTAGTTGATAAGCTAGCATTGGGTCCCGACATGCTAGCAAAAATGAAGGAGATTGTTAAGAAGGTTTGATAGAATCTAAGGGCTGCCTAGGATATGAAAAAAACGTATGCTGATAAAAATAGAACATACAAATAATTTTAGCCAGGAGATCACGTATATCTAAGAGTAAAGCCCAGAAAAAGTTCCTTACAATGGAGGGGTTGTACTAAGTTAGCACCCCAGTACTATAGACCTTTTCAAGTCTTGGAGCAGATTGGACCAATAGCATATAAGCTTGCGTTACCAAGCCATATTCAAGTTCTCAATGTTTTCCATGTTTCATTTCTAAAAAAATATGTGTACAACCCACATCATATAATTAGTTGGGAGAATATTCAGGTAGACAGTTAAGGGAATACATTTGTTATCGAATAAACTATTTTTGAATAAATTTATGATTGTGAATTTGTGTTGTGCAGGTCGAACCGGAAGGAGAGTTCCTGGTAGAACCTCTTCGTATTCTCGATCAGAGAGAAACCACCTTGCAGAAGCGAGCCATCATCCAGGTTAAAGTGTAGTGAAAGCACTTTTCCCTAGATGAGGCCACCTGGGAAGAGGAAGGATTTATGCAAGAAGCTTATCCAATGTTATTTTCTTAAAATCAATGAAACACCAGGGACAGTGTTCCTCATATGGGGGGGAGATGTAACAGCCCAATCTACCTAAAACATTACTGTGGTCATTAAGTTCATATTTTGATGTCTTGATGCATTAATGTATTTTAATTTACGATAATGACTAGGCTGGAAAGGCCTTATTACAATTGGTTACCAAACTGACTGTTAATAAAAATAAACTGTTTACAATAGTTAAAAGAAACAATTGCCAATAAATAGTTACCCCTTTGCCTTGAAAAGGAAATATAAAGGGGGGAAGAGGAGAAAAAAAAATCCTAGAGCTAGGTGGAACAAACTAGTGGGAAAATCACTCAAACACAACCAAAAGAAAGCATAGATCTTGAGGTTGGACAGTGAGTCTTGAGGGCCAAGGTACTGACTGTGGCTAGATATAATCCAGCGTGAAATATAGAAAGTGCTCGAGGGAGGCTCTAGACATGATTTCCAGTCTCGTGGCTAGAAGGAGAGACTTTCCATATATCTTTGGAATTTTATGTTGATAAGTTAATCATATAAGTAATATAGCTTTTATTTAAGTATTGATTATGGTAGATTAATGGAATAAATGCTTACTTACAGTAACAATATAGCTCATTACATGGTAATGGTAAATATACTTAAAATAGTAACATAATAAGTTCAAATAGAGAAACTTCTTTATTAACTGAACAAGTAATCCCGATGCTCAGTAGACGAACAGAAAGAAATTCAAGGCACAAGAACGATTGTAACTTTATAGTAAAGTCATAAGGCTAGCAAATCATGAAGTCCAAATGAGCATTTAGTTCTTACTTTTCTAGTTATAACATGTAGATGTAAAACTGGAAAGAAAAAAATCTCGTTACTTCTGGTAGAATAAACTGTATTTTTAAACCATAACAAAGGAATTCCTTCCATCAAGTAGAGCGAGAAAATCTTTTAGTTAAGCACTCAAGAGAGAGAGATTATGCTTAAACATAGCATAAGAGAAATAATTAGGTGAATCCTCAAGCTTAAACATTTTCATAAACAATTAACAGATGCATTGAATCAAAAAACACAGATACTAATGAATATACCAAACAATCATATGGAGTAGTAAAACCCTTCCATAGGTGGTTAATAGAAAAACTGTGTAGATACAATATAACTATATAAGTAAAGTTCATCATTGAAATCTTATAGTAGCAGGATGCAGCAGTCTATATACATATAACCAAATGGAGGTAAAAGAAAAAAGAGGGAAAAAAACCCTCGAAATCATAATACATCAAAGTATTAACTATTCCAAAGGAGTTTTGTATCCCATAACTTACAAAAACATCAGATATTAAATAGTCTTTTGAACCCAAAAAGCAAAGCAACATTATCGACTATGCAACCATTTTAAGTAATAGAAATGGCATTTAACTATTTACATAGTCTTCCCAATAAAAGATAAGAACCGGGTAGGTTCTGGTCGAAACCCTCTGCCAAGCGATTTTTCGCATGCATCTAAACCATAGCAAACAAACTGGGTATGCCTTCAGTGAGAAGTTACAACCTATAGACAACTAAGTAGGGTATCAATCTTCATGACCCTGGAGGCGCGAGACTGACTCCATCAGAACCCCGATAAGGGAAACACTTTACCTATGACATCACCAATATATCATTATATAAGTTATGTCTTACATTAAAGAAATCAATTGAATACCATAGCAAGTGAGACTTGAAACCTCACCTAAACACTGAAGGTCCCATCCAGAAGTAGTCTACCTTCATGGCATAAGAAAACTAGACCTGTGTATTAATAGTATGCAGAATTATGTTGAACTGAAAAACAATGCCACAGGATGTAAGCTTACCTTCCTGGTGTCGGCATCGAAAATCGTTAAGCCTCAATGAATCAGAACAATGTTGTGATGCCCCTAGACTTGGAGGGTTACCTGACATGAAATTACAATCCGTGAGGCAATAATGCAGGTAAGAGAAACAACTATTATGTAACAGACTATATAAAGAGGTTAAGTGTTCCATTACCTCCCCAAGAAGGACATCCAACCGACACCATGGCTCTCGACAACCAAGTTGGAGAACCAACTAAAGACCTAGTAGCGGAATCTGTTGCAGAGCGGCCAAACCATTAGCCCTTCGAATGCAAATGACCCTCCATCCAATCGAAGGCAGGGTAGGGTAGTTGGAACAAACCTAAAACTTCTCCACCGTTGGATTTCCTCTAGATAGATCAACAGATGCAAGTGAGAACAGGTCTCGAGCCGAAGCTGTAACGATGAACGAAGGCCTACCAGAGGACCGCCCCAGATCATGCCACATGGAGGGACGTACCCAGTGCATTTACACCAAAGCAAAGTGACACATTAAATCCCTGAGTGAGGCCATGTGCCTCTTTAATACATGACAGAGGGCTTAACGCAGGTTGTGCGAAAATAAAAACATATATCAAAATCAATCAAACATGTCATTGAAAACCTCACCGCTACCTCGACATATTAAATGATTTATGTAGTAATTCGTAAGTTTAGGCCTGGTGAATATTATTATTATTATTATTATTATTATTAATTATTATTATATGTCTTTTGTAATTTTTAGGATGTTACAAGAATCTTGTTGGATGTTTTTTTAAGTATATATATCAAACTTATATATTAGTTACTTTATAATTAATAATGATAGTAATTTAAATAAAATTATAATTTTTTATTTTTTTAAAGTTCTTTGAAATGATCATTGTTTACCTGTAATTTAATTTATATGGCTATGCTAGTTATTATATGGATAGTATATGCAGGAAATATTGTGAGGATGAGTTAATAATAATAATAATAATGTGAGCTTAATTAAAACAGTAATAAAAAGTAAATGTAATAAAAGTAATAAATATATTCAACTCAATTTGTAATTTTGTTTTATTAATAAAGTTATAAACATTTTTTATTAATTGTTATTTTTATTTTTACTTTTTGTTACTTGTTTGATTTTATTAATATTATTTCTTGAGTTAAGGCTTCATTACAATATCTCATCTAATGTGTCCAAATATGGAAGAGTTTTCAAAATCTATTGGGAATTGTCCCACTATGAAACTCAAATTTGTTCTTATTATGGCAATGGTGATTTTGATCTTTACATTAGTGAAAATAGAGAGATACTCTTACTTTTTTGGTTAGATTTCATCACCTCCTTATAATATCCTATTTTGTTTTTCAATATCCTATTTTCCCCCCCTCTAACTCTTTGTTCACCACAATTTCTCCTTAAATTTAGATGAGTACTTATTTTAATATTGTCTTTATTTTGCATGTGATCTCTTCCTTTATTCCCCAATGATTTAACCAATATTGGGCATCCTTATGGTATTTCCAATTAAGCCAAAGGTGGGTAGAGTTTGAAACAATTTTGAGAAATGTTTTATTTCCCATGTTATTTGACTAATTTTTATACATGTATGTGCCCTAAATGAGGGAAAGGCTCTATTTTATGAAGAGGATAAGATAGGGTATATTAAATTTACTTTTAAGATTATAAGTTAACATTATTTTTTTGGTTTGCTCTATTTTTCTCCATGGCTTTCTAGAGACACTACATCCCCAAACTTCACAAGCATATTAGTAATAGGAATAACTGGAGTTCCAAAGATGAGTTTTTTCTTATTCCATATCCAAATGTCTACAAATTTGACTATTTTCCAACCCATAATAAGATTTTTACCTTCCATTTATCCTCTTCTCAATGGTATAGTTCTTGTAAACATAGATGCACATCAATTCCAAGATATTAGTATGAAGCCACTTCCTCCAATATATTGTTGGCATATACGAAAGTATCACAACTGATCTTATTGAATATAAATATTATAAAATTTGTTTTGTGAGTGTTTATCGTACTCTTATTACAATAGAAGTGCTCGAGGATTCTTATTTGCTTATGAGGATCATAAGGACACCTCACCATAAGAACACTATCATCATTGTCAAGAAGAAGATTCATGGTTATACCATTCCAAATTGGGTTGAGAAAACATGTTTCTTCCAAACAATCTTCTAACTTGTTAATACATATGCCAAAACTCGTTAGGGACAAGAGAAAACCTTGATTAATTACTCTATTTCCATTAATTTATCTCTACTAATCTTCATTGTTTTTAAACTTGACAATAACTTTCTAATGTAACCTTGCCATAATACTCCTCAACTCCAAGGAAACTTTTAACTCTTTCAATCTAGTCCAAAAATTTATCCAAACCACTCCATCAAAAAAAGAAAAAAATTAATAAAAAATCCATGCCATGTCGACAGGTGCATTGGACCTGGAATCGAGTTAAACTTGACGCATTTGAAGTTGGTAAGCATAGAATAATTATGTTACCTTGCAAAAATTTATAACAAGAGATAGTATTCAAATCTCCATAGCAACAAATTGAATGAATCCTTGAAATTTTTTGTATCTAATGATTCCAATCCATTTCCTAGCTAAGGGATTACACAAATAGAGAATCTTATGACCATGTTCAAAACAAAAACCATTGACAAAATTACAGTCACACCATTCTGCAACAGATGTAACCGAATTGTTTATGTAAAAACAACCATAGTAGTACAAACATTGTACTCTACATTGAATTTCATGAAGTGTTGTTTCCCAAAGAAGTTCCTAGAAGTAGTGATATACAATGTAAGACATCCATCAATGCTCTCCATATCTTCCAAGCTATGTAGTGCACCCCTTAGAGGAACGATTTGAAATCTTACTGCACGACCTCACTCTAGGTATCTTACTCTTCGACTTTGTTCAATAATGTATTCCTCGAACGGAAACGAATCTCAAAATACCCATAATGTTTTTGTCACCTTCAGCATAATGTATCCGAGTTATTATGAACATGTCAGATCCAATGCAGAGTTACGAGTGTTAGTTCAAAAGGAATAAATGGTTAAGAATGGTTACATAATTAGCTTATAATGAAATCGATGTACAAAAATGGTTGATGCTTTTAGATTTTTGATAGTTGAAAGAGTCACGATCACTTGATGGACATAAAAATACACATGATCAAAAAAAAATATTACGCTATGTTGGAGTGTGGGGAATGGTGATTTCTCTTCACTTCTCTGCACTTAGGCTTTCAGTCAACAAATGTGTTTTTGACCTGTAACTATTAACATTTTAGATTTTACCATGGAGGTGTAGATAAATCACCATTTTACGTACACTTGTACCCAGCCAACAAATGAATCACCATGGTTGATTGAGTTTGTGGAAGTGTAGAGAAATCACCATTCTCCGCACTGCTGCAAAAATTGATATTTATTTTATCATATGTATTTTTATGTACATTGAATGCCCACCACTCTTTCAACTATCTAAAATATAAAAGTATCAAATGTTAAAGAAATATCTCATCCTTCTTCTACCACTAAGATAACTAAAATAAATAGCCAACCACCTATGAGTTGGCTCCTTTTTAGTGTTTGATATAGTTTAATTCTTGAGAAGCATCAAAACATCATTTTTCATTACCTTATTTTAATTGGTAAATTTCAATAGACCAAGAAAGATCTTTATATTTGCAAAAGATGAGATATTTCAGTATCATGGCTAGTTAAGCTTGTCAAAACATGTAATGGTAGATTTTGAGGTCCAATGACAAAGCAATCACACAGATAAAATGTTGCAGAAACACAAACACAGAAAACACATCAAACAAGAGAGACATAGATATACATGGTTCACCTAATTTGGGTTACATCCATGAAGAAACAACCAGTCCTTCCCATATATTATCGAACAAAATGAAGAGATACAACCTCTATGAGATCCCTTGCAATTTCCTCTTCGTTCTCACACAGTCTCCTCTCTCTTTCTCTCTTAGAATACACATATACACAAATGAAATACAATTACCTTATATACAATGAGGGGTTTCCTTCTAGGGAAAAAACCCTAAATTAAA
Organism: Pinus taeda; assembly: GCA_000404065.3. Taxonomy (NCBI): domain Eukaryota; kingdom Viridiplantae; phylum Streptophyta; class Pinopsida; order Pinales; family Pinaceae; genus Pinus; species Pinus taeda. Next base: position 140,262 of record APFE030607390.1, read on the forward strand.
CATAACTTCTATCGTTAGATCATCCACCTAATGAATGGCTCAGATTGACTATTATATGTGATTTACTATTATGGAAAAACGTATCTCTCCTAGGTTTGGTGGCTAACCTAGAACAATAGAGAGACAAGGAACCCAATGCTTTCTTTAAAGTAAATAGATGATGGAATGAAGCCTATGTTGAATCCGTCATAGACTTCACTTCTTATTTAGATTGAATGCTTCAATTCCAACTTAGATTACCAAAATTAGAACCTACACAATCAAATAACACAAGCCAAGAAACTATGATATCTATGCAATATCATCTAAATACATTATTCAATAGATCAATGTGGTATTGAAGTACATGAAATAGCAACGTTGCATATCAGAAATAAAGATAATTATTTGCATTAATATAAATCGAAGGAGTTTACGACCATAAATAGGTGTTGAGATTGTAGAAGAGTTCCTCCAAGATTGACTTGTCCTTTCCTTGTCACAATGTGCACCTCCAATCACCCTAAATGTATGAAATGAAATCTCTCACCACAACAACATAAGGGTATAATCACTCTCCAAAAGCCAACCCTTTGCATATGGAAGGCTGTAAATATATAGAGGAGTGGGTAAGTTGGGAGTTCTTATCCAATTACCAATCTAAGGTTTTAAATCAACCTTTGATGGGAGGATTGGATCAAAGGATAAGGGATGAAAGCTCCAAAGTGGGGTAGGATAGGATACAGATGTTTTATTTGAGGTAAATGGCTATAACAAATTATGGAAGATTCTAGAAGAGGAAGTTTCTAAAATTTCTCTCCTTTTCCCGAATTTATAGAACTAATGCTGGTAAAAAGGGGAGCAACATGTAGGTGATAAATTCAAGCCACAATGGAGAAATCTGTAGGTGAATGTTGTCCAGCAAGAGGTTAAGGTGCGTTGGTCCTAAAACTGGGTCAAATTATGTAGTTTTAGGTAGAAACTCTGGACAATGAAAGAGGCATGCTTAGGTCTTTGTGAAAGATGATGTCAAGGGGGAATAAGATGTTTATTGATCCCATTAGGAAGTATATTGATCAGATGTGACAAAATGGCCTATAAAAAATTTCCCCCTAAAGTGCAAAGTCAGAAATGATGACTGATGACTGAAGTGCTTTACCTTGTGACAAGTCGGGATAAAGAACAACTAGTGAACTTCATATGTTACAATACATTTTCATCCTGACATATTTGTTGCTGAGGGAGGCATACCCATACTCAACACATAAGCTAACATAACTTGTACAATCAGGGAAAATTTTAAGAACCCCCCCTAAATTTATAAATATAATAAATGGGCGAATCTCCATGGTATATAGGAAAAATGGAAGGCGATTTTATCAATAATATAATATGTATATATAATTTTTTAGCGAATCTTTCACCAGGCATGGCGAATATTTTACTCAATTATAAAATCTTGTAATATCTTGGCAAGTCTTTCACTAAATAATAAAACTTTGTAAAGTCCTAGTGAATCTTAGCATTGTGAACTCTTAGGGAATTTTTTGAAAAAGTATAAAACCATATATGACAAGAGCCACATGGTGGCAATATCACTATTTTTTTTCACATTTCCATGACATGGAACTTGTTTATAAAATTACAAAAAAGCCAACCAAGTCCCTTATAATATGCAGGTAAGCTTATAATAGAGTATGATACCTCTACTATGCTTGTTTTCGTTCAAGTGTCATATCTGCTATACTTAACACTGCGAATCACAACTCTCTCAAAACTCAAATCTATAATGTAATTAAAACATTTGGAAATTGAATCTAACAACTCTATAAAAAGTATTAGTGAAATAGAAGCTTTTGTGAATGAGCCCACTAACTATCACTGCTAAACAATCAATCTAGACTATGAAGTCTTCCATCTTGATCACAATCGTGCTCACGATCAAGGGAGTGTGACCACCTGGCTTGACATAATGGCCATCATAGTGTCACTTTGAATCTCCTTTCCTGTGTGTATGTTTTGAAAAATAAATGTGAAATCAAAATCACTTTGAATTTTCTTTCCTGCGAGGGATCACATCCATAGTTGATTAGTAAAAGATAATCTACTATATATTATGTTCAAGAAACTGACTACAATCTACAGTGGAAACGAGTCCTGAATTCTTATTCTGAATTTGAATATCTTAGGACAACATAAGAGATAAAAATACATATGACCTTAGTATCTATAAAACAATCACTCCATCATTACAAGACCACCTAGATTTTGGCACTTGATCTAAATAATGGCACTGGTTGTAGTGCTTATTTGCATTAACACCATGGAAAAGCAACATCAATGTTTCAAAGCACACTTACTGGAAAAGTTGTAATGTTCCAAGAATATTTAATGATAGCATCTAAACCTCGTACTATGGTGGGGAAACTAGGGAACCCAAATCTTGGAAGATATCTCATACCAAATCTGAGAAAAAAATAAAAAAGGGAAAAAATCAAAATCTATAAATCAAGCAATGAATTGTTTACAAATCAAATACAATTCCTTTAACTAACAGTTAAATTGTGGTGATATATTTAAATATTTAGTAAGAGGGGAACTTCAAACCATGGAATATTACCTTTGTCATTACAGTCATCCCTCAGTGATTGAGATTACAAATCAATACTTATGGAAAGATTGTAAGAAATTTTGTGAAATAGTAAAGCATAACCTCTATTTTCAAGCAACAAAATCAAGACATTGTTACATCTAGAGCCATAATTGATACATAATCAATGAATCAAGTCCTTGTGTGGCACAGGCTTGTTTCACTACCTCTATTTTCTCAATAACAAAATCAAGACACTGTATGTGGTTATTTCCAAAAGGAAACTGCCTTTTAATTTGGAAGAGGATCTTATCAAAAGACATGGATTTATTCAAAGCTACAAAGCCTAATGGGTTACTGAAAAATAAGTTGGAATATGGGATCATGATACTTAAATTGAAAAAATATGCTTTCCTTTTAGAAATATTACAGTTATACAATTTTTTTTGAAAGCATTAGAATTTGAAATTGGGCCTTTCTATCAAGACAAATTTTCATTAATAGAATGTACTTTCCTACCCGAAACGTTGTAGATATCCAAGAAAAACTTGAAAAGCATAAGAGAAATTAGCATAATGTACTTTCTTTCCTTCCTTAACATTATTAAAGAGTTGAGGTTCCCCAAGTCATCAGGTAACTTTCAAAGGAAATGAAAGTTAGTAATAGTCCAATTCACAACTGAAGATGTGTCACAAATACGAGGGGGCATCTCCTCCAAATCACAAAAGTGCTCCAAGTTAAAATCTAGAATTATTGGAAGCTTAATGCTCAATTGGTTGTTATTGAACCCAGACATTTTTCCATTCTTCACTAAAAGCTTAAAGGTAGCTTCTCTAAGTTCTACATGACTTTACTATGCTCTTGAAGTGGGGGCACATGCAGGCTCTCCAAGTGAATAGTCTTAAACTAAGTGAAGATAAGGCCGATAGATCATTCAGTGTGGATCTCTTTAACCCATAATTGAATACTATGTCTCTCTTGAACCCATAATTGAATACTATTAGGACTTTCAAATTTTTCATGGAACTCAAAAATGTTGGAAGAAAGTATTTGCTTCTAGAAAAGAGTAAAACTAAAGCCTCTGCTTGAGGACAATTAATGTCACACCACTAACATTTCTCCATGGAATCTGTATAGGTAAACCACAAATGTAGAATTCCATTAGAATATTGTGTTTATTGAATACACAAATGAAATCATTGCATTTCTTTAAAATATTTTTTGAAATCAAAATTACCGAAATTTCATATTGATAACCTAGTGGGTGTAGGATAAAATTCACCTGTGTCATTCACAGAAAGCATGAGAAAAAACTGAACACTATATATAAAACCAAGAAAAATTCAAATTCATCACTTCTAGGGACCTCTTAAAAACCTGCCAATACATAAGTATGTTCCTGTTTGCAGTTAGAAAAATTACCCAAATTACAATCTGTTTACAACATCCATTCTTGATCCACCAAGCCCCAAGAGGATCAAATTTCTTTTCACTCTATGCTAGTTTGCATATCACGATATTTGATACCTCTCGGGGGTTAGTAGATCCAGAGTAAGATGGATCTATGCTAGTTTAATTCCCCCATTTAAATAGGCTACATTCTAGGTGAATACCATGGGCCAATACCATGTGTCATTTTGGTGAATACCATGGGTCAATACCATGTGGCATATTTTTATTAATTCTAATATTAGGGTTAATAATGGTTTTTTTGCATGGTATTAATAACAATATAGTCCATGGTATTTGTCCCATAGTATTTTGCCCATAGGTTTCACCTAAATATAACCCATTTTTTTAGTGTTCGTAAATATAAGGTGACTTATGGAGTAAATAAAAAAATGTTTTATTTATTTACCATACCTCTCCTTTATTTATATTTTATTAATTTACCATACCTCTTTTACAAATATGGTATTTGGCCCATAGGATTCACTTAAATAAAACCTCTTTTTTTGGGCCTTCATAAATAGAAAGAGGGTTATGGAATAAATATAAAAAGAGGTTTTATTTTTTTACCATACGTCTAATTTATTTATATTTTTATTTATATACCATACCTTAAGTATAAAAAGAGGTTTTATTTATTACCATACCTCCACTTTATTTATATTTTTATTTGTTTACACCCTTGCATTTATATAAGGTGACTTATGAAGTAAATATAAAAAATGTTTTATTTATTTACCATGCCTCTCATTTATTTATATTTTTATTAATTTACCATACCTTTTTTATAAATATGGTATTTGGCCCATACCATGCCTCTCATTTATTTATATTTTTATTAATTTACCATACCTCTTTTATAAATATGTTATTTGGCCCATACGATTCACTTAAATAAAACCTATTCTTCAAAATTAGCGTGAATGGAAGGTTGTAACTACTAATTTCAAGGGCTAAAGTTACCTTTTTTTTACCCTCTCCCTTAAAATAAGGTGGGCTATTTGAGGCAATTTGTAAAAATGTACTATGATACAAAATGTTCACCCAGTAAAAATTTAAAACCCCTTAATTTCACCAAAGGGCGAATATTCGCCCCTAAAATTTCCATGCTTGCGGCCCTCCTACTAGTGCCAGAAATGTTGACGGTGCTAGACCCGCCAACATTAAGGGGATCTCCTTATTATGAAGTCCCAACTAGACCTCACACTGTTTGATGTAGGAGTCCCATTCGGTACGATGGCCCGGTTTCCATTAACTTAAAGATATGCCTTAGCTCTTTCTTGTCAACACATGAGAGTGGTATAATTAGTCTTAAAACGATGAGGTTCATGTGCTTGGTGATTTCTTAGTGTAAATTGTGTTTAAGTTCTTTCACTGCAGAGGGAGAGGGTGAGAGTGAGTCTTAGGTCAAAAGGGAATAGTCTGAACTCAGTTAGAGACACACAACATGGCAGGACATGCGCAGATTTCAGTGGAGTAGTCCACACAGATGTGAAGGTCACAATTACAAAGTGAACATATAGCACATACAACACCTAGCGGAATAGTCCACATGAGTGCAATAGTTGTTATAACAATTTTACAAGAATGAATCTGTCGAGTGTCCAGCGGAATAGTCCACATGGGCGAGACAACGTTAACAATTTGTACAACAAATTAGCAACATCATATGCAAAAAAGCAACCAAAATAGTTCAATTGTCTTAATACAGGTTAAAGCAACATGCATTACAAGTGTCCAAAGAATAGTCTTACAAATGAATATAATACATGTGTTAAAATGTGTTGCCATGTTAACAGGCTTCTGAATTAAGTGAAAGTTCCAAGACACATCCATACACCATACATCACTAACCCTGACAGTGGATCATTGGAGCCATTGCTCGTTCCTCAAACAAAAGGCTCTAAACACTCAAGGCTATGTGGGAGGAACCAAGGTGAAGAAAGTCCTTTGCATGTACATATGAGGGGTACATATAGCCGAGGGTGAGCTTGACCCTTGTGACTCTTCGACTTCCCTCATGATTGTTTGACATACATGACTCTTCAACTTTGTGTGTGGGTCTCTTGGACTTCCACGTTACATTACATTGATTATAGCAGTATGGCCCACAGTAGTGATGTGGCCGAGACAACTCATGACATGACTCAACATGACAATGTTGCTATGCTCATGTTGATGGCGGTGTCCTTGTCGAGCTGCAGTGCTACTGAATGATGAGTGTGATCTTAGAGTATCATAGCTTCACCTCTGCATGAAAAAGTGTGGAGAGTCTTCAATGGTCTTGGAGTCCGCTTGATGTTTCATGTGCATGTATCCTCTTCACTAGTGCTTGGTATGTTTCATGTGTTCATCCGTTTGCGAACGAGTTTCCTAGCATGTGCTCCTTATTCATCTCGTTCTTCATCATGACATGTCTAATCCATGTACCTATCTTTGTAATCACTCATGATGAGATGACATCAAATCCAGAAATCCCCTAGTCTACTATGATGCATCATCTCTTTTTTTACGGGTGCAGGTGACCAGGAGAGATGACAAGGTTCTGAAACTGCGCAGAGCACATTTCAGGCTGATATGTGGGGCTCTGGGACACTGTTGGGAAAAGCTACTTAGAGGTCATAAAGAGGATGGGTTGTGCAGTCTAGGACAACAGTGACATCTTCAGGATCTGGCTTAGCTAGGAGGTAGAACATTGCAATTTTCCTGGGAAGGTTGTGCGGGCAACAGGGGGCATTGGTAGTGAAAACTGTGCAGATGTTTTTAGAGGAGGTTGGGAGTAGGTTGTGGGAGCTTGCTTACCAAAATTGCATAGAACTAGGAGGCAGTCATGAAGGAAATGTCTGTGTAGTTTCCGGGCTGAGAGGGGTGTTGGGAAGCTAGTGAATAGTACAAGAAAATTGCGTAATTTTCAGGAGGAGCAGTAAGCCAGCTGACAGGGGGACTGGCTGACAAAACTACACAATTTTTAGAGACAGTGCAGTGATAGGCACAGGTGCCTGTCCCTTTTGTATGTGTAATTTCTTTTGTTAGTGTAGGTAGGTTGGCTGATAGCTTTTGTGCAATTTTTGGGAGGAGTGAAGCCTAGGGTCACTTCCTGACCAAATTCTCCAGTTAACCAGCAGGAGGGTTGGTGGATAGGCTTGCGAGTAGCATTGATTCAGATAGATTCTTGCGAAACTTATGCGTTGTTCTGTGTGACAGTCATCCAATTCGATTCCAATATTGCGCAATGCAGACTGACTGGAAGGCAGCCTCAAGCTCTGCACAATTCTAGGTTGCAGTATGTTAGAGTCGGTCTAGTTATCCCTCCATCAGAGATCAAAGCTCTTTTTTGCATTTCATGTTTTAGGTGTCCCACCATTTTTCATCAGTTGCATTTCGTTAGGCATGCCATAACTCTGATGGAGTGGTCTGTGTCATTCATTCCCCTCGTGCATATCACTGCTGGTTCAGGTTAAGTCATAAAGCTTCACAAGTCATTTATAGTCATATTTTAAATTTTTAGGTCTAGGTCTAGGGTTTGAGTTAATTTAGTCTTTGAAAAGTCTTAGAGGCCAGCAGGCCCAGAGGATGTATTATAAATCATCCTTCATAATTTCACCATTGTAATTTGGATGGACTCTTTTCAAAACTTTGTTTTGAAGCAAGTTGCACTCATTTTGTTAAAAATTGTCAAAATTTTCAGTTCTTCATTTTTCAGTGGGCCCGGTCTCCTTTGCTGAGCATTATCAGAGTATCCCTGCAAAAACTTATCAGAGAAATTCATCATTTCAACCTTATTTTATGAATGGAAACCAAAAGGTCGAGCCTATTTAATTTTGAAACGTTCACAACCAAACATAAGAAAAATGGGTTTTCATTGAGCAAAAATTAAAATGGATGCTATATCAAGCCATTTCTCCTCATTTGCAACCCATTCCACATTTTGAGAGCTAAGAGAATCATTCAAAGGTGATTTTGCAAGTTCGTGGCAAGTTTGTGAATATTTTGGGCCAGCTCCAGGGCACGCGGCGCATCAGGATAGGCACGCGGCGCACCAGAGGCGCGCCGCGCATCAGGTGACCTTTTGTAGTGCAAATTAACAAGCACGTAGCGCATTGGGTAAATCGCGCGGTGCATAGAGTTTATGCTTGCAATTCGCCAAGAAATCACTCAAATCACCTCTCCTCACGCATAAATTCACAGGTAGGCCTGCACTCATGGCTTCATTTTGGCTTTTTGATGGTTTATATGAAGAAGTTAGCATATATTTGTCATGAAAACCAAGTGTACAAAACCCTCCATGTTCATCAATTTGCTATAAGGATTCAAGTGCAAAGTTTGCTGTAGGGTTTTCAAAACTCATTGTTGCCAAGGCTTCTTTTTCCCTTATTTCCCATTTCCTATATTTTTCCCAATTATTCCTCATCAAACCCTACATCTTCCTCTCTCAAAATCCTAAACTCTCCCTTCTACTACAACAATATCATCCCTACCTTATTTCAAAACCCTAAAAAAATTCCATGCCCTTTCCCTTCTCTTTACCATTTTCCCATTTTCCTAATGTTTTCATTTTTTCCCATGCTTCCCTTTTCCTAACAATTCCCTCGTCATTTGTGTCCCCTTGGTCATAGCATTTGAGAAAGGGTCTAAAGGTCTACAGTCATTTTGTACACAATTGTATATCAGCATATATATATATTCCAGCCACCTTGTTGTTAAAGAACATGTCAGAGACCGAGTCAATATATGAGCAGGATTATGATAGTGACTCTATCAATCCGGAGGTCCAATGTGCCTAATGTTGCCACGGAGGTATCACAA
>APFE030607390.1:150126-206656 GCA_000404065.3 Pinus taeda
CGCCAAAGGGTGAACATTCGCCCCTAAAATTATCCTTGTGTACAATGATCAAAATACTCATCCAAAGATAAGAACTGGTGGACCCATGACTAGATGACTATTTGTATGATCATGGCTATCATACATTCTGATCTCTATATAACTACTAAAATCGCAACCTGGATGGATGAAAGTAGATCCAGGGACTTCTATCTCCTTCACACAACCAACCAATGCACGAGTCTAACCATGTGAATCAATGAGTTGAGCTCAAACATGGTAGACACTATCTAAATACTAACCAATAATGTAATTCATTAACAAATGCGGGAGAAACCATCAATGATGTTAATGGCTTTCACAATATTAAAATACAATCCATATGGTGTGAATAAATGAGTTGATGTCAAAGACCACATAGAATATTTGGCTCGAAGTCCATTGATGTAAACCTGTTGACGAGAGCGAGGAAACTTATGATTGATGTAAGCAATCACCAAGGTACCAAAGGGTTTTTGTAAGTCAACTTCTTGGATAATGTGTTGATGTCAATAGGAAGTGACCCATCGTAGGAGGGCCTTGATGTATCCCCCATCAACGACACAAAATGGGTATCATGATTGAGATAGAATGATGCTGATATGGAACTAGATCAGGAAAGGAAAACATGGAATGAAGGCTCAAGAGTATTTCAATGGATATTAATTGAATGAATTCTCTTGATCACACAGATGAAACTAAATGAAGTTGGTAGCATTAACCCAAAATCGAAATGGAGGCTTTGGAAATGGTATGATGACCAAAAGACAAGTAGATTACCCAACCCAATAGCCATGAAGATGAAGTGGAGGAGTTTCAAGAGTGATTCACTGCCATTGGTGAATGGTATACCCTATTTTCCAAATTTCCCCAACCATAGTAGTCAGTACCTCTTTAGTTTTTAACAAGATCGAGGAGGATAACATGAGCTTGATCTGTAAGTGCACCCTTAGGATGAATCCCTCAGAGTGTATTTAAAGAACCTTGAGAAGGAGAGGTTTGGCCTTGTCATGTTTGACAATTCCATCATTGTATGATGTTTTGACGAGTCTAGCAAAAGTAAAACTCGACATCTTTTTCATGTTTAAAGAGTTTGAAAAAGAAGCAAAAAAGAAAACTCCAAATGTCCCTTTTCATAGATATTCTCTCAAGTCCATAAAGGTAGAAAACAATACTCAAGAGAACTTCTTAGACATATTCAACTAAGGTATTCTGTTTTCTTAAATAGTCTATCTCATTCTGGAAAAGGGTTAAACTTATACTGAGTAGATGCCTTTTCATTTACTTTGACGAGTTTGAAAGGACAAGTGTTAGGTGATCTTTTCACATTTTGGGAGTGTCAAAAGAGCTAAAATATGACTCCAAGGGGTTCCTTTTTCATAGGTTTATAAAGTCTGAAAAAGAGATAAAATTATACTCCTTTTTCAAAATAACTTGTTTAAATCATGATCAAAAAAACATGTTAACAGTTGTCGACCTACTCAAAACATCAGAAAAAGGATTAAACATACCTGTTTCATAGAAAAATGAAGCTTATATAGATCAAAACATTAAAGAAGAATAAAATAATGTGCAAAATTGACCATAAATACTCAAAATGACTATTTATTTTCACCATTTCACATTTACCTTTAATAGTGAGAGTTCTAAGCTCTTTTACCCTCGATCTTTCTGCTGCTGATTGTGACCAATCCTATGGACCAATCTAAGTACCATTGCTTCTAAGTAGGATCTAAAGCACTTCTCTTTCTTTTCGTGGTCCATTTTTGTGATTTCATGCAAATTGTTTGAGGTTTTGAGGGCCCTAGGGTTCTAAGAACATGCCCTAATATCAACACACCCCCCTAGTATCAAAATCTATATTGCACCTAGGTAGACTATCACTGCTAGGATAGGTACAATGCTCTTTCATGCATTACTGGGGTGTGTTGGGTGTAAAATGTTAAGTTGTTTATCACTTTTGCCTCAGTTTTTGTCATTTTTTTCGCATGAAAATGAGCATAATGAATCTCTTTTTGATATTTCAGGTGTTCATTAGCACAAAATGGCACTCATTTAGAGAGAAAGAGTACATGAGGAACATGATTTAAATGCAACAAATGGTCATGCTACCATCCATGCACTAAAAAATTGTGGATTGCTAAAATTCATCTGGCTTCTTGGTATGAGGCAACAGATGGAATCGTTGAAATATCTTGTTCGTTCATGGGATGATCGGGTACAAGAATTCAAGTTTGGGGAACATATACTCAAGATATAGATAGAATATATCTACTTTTTGACAGGTTTATCCAAAAGGGGTGCCCCTATCTCTCTCCTAGGTGGGGGAAGTGGTGAGCATACAATGAAAGATTATATCGCCACCTATTGTAGACCTCAAGCCCATCCAACTAGGGACGGAAAGATCAACATAAAAGATGTAACTGAGTTACCTTTGAGAATGATCCTATTAATTATTGCGAGATTGGCAGGTAGCTCAATACTTTTTGTGGCAAGTAGATTGTACATGCAGTGCGCGTTGGAGTCTCTAGGGACAACATTCTTCAAGTGGAGTGAGGAGATTTTGGTCAATATGAAAGAAAAACTTACTAAAGAAAGAGAGGGGGAGTTAAAGAACTTCAGCTATGGTTCGATCTTAGTCTCTTTTTCTCTATAATGGGTGTCACTACTTTAGCCTCAACAGATTGTACTAGAGCTTATCAATCTAAGGACCCCATAGATAAGGAGGTAGATAGATCATATGGCTTGACATGCAAGTCCGTCGACAATAGATTTCTCACCAGCCTTCTTTATATGGCTCCATAGGTAGTTCATAATGATTAATGATTATCGTTATGCAGGAATGCATTTTCGTGATGATCCCAAGCTCATGCTTCTTGAGGGTGAGTATGGGATGCTTCAGGTAAAGTACTTCAACCATTTTTGAAAGTTTTACAATTTTTTGTGTTTTTTTTTAATGTTTTCCGAGACTAAACTACTAATATTTTCATGTAGATATTGGATCAGTTCAAGCAGCAGGTGCTTCATAATCGTTCAGAGAGACAACCACATGAGGAGGTAGTGGAACTAGTACAAGTTGTTGCGATAGGACAGGATGTGCTATGGGATCTTGAGGTAGCTTAAAACCTATCAAAGGTGGAGCGCCACATGAAGGCTTTGACACACAGGATTGATAAGATCAAGGTCAACCATATTCTTATGCGACTTCAGCGAAACGCTTTTATATTAGCGATGATCGTACACATGATACACATTTTGTACAACATTGTTTTGATCATATTTATGACTCATTGAAAGGTCCTAGAATAAAATTCAATGAGCATTGGATATGGTTAGATGCATGTGCAAGTCAACTCAAATCTTCATGATCATTTTTTTGGTTGTGTCGTCTTCATAAGAAAACCCACACTAAACATTGTTAGAATTTATTTGATACTAGTCATGGAAAAGGAGAACATGATGGTGCAGGGGCATGTATAAAACGAATACTTCAAAGATATCAGATGGACCACTCTACAAACGGACTTGTCTCAGTTGGACAAGTTGTTCAATGTTGCAATGTTTCACTAAGCCATTATACTAACCCATCAAGGGAGGTAAGGATGTATATACATGTGTACAAATTAACTTGAATATAATTTTAATATATGATAATTTTTTATTAATTTTCTAATTTTAAACATTCATAAACTATATAGTTTAACTAAGATGAGGATGATTATCTTTGATATATAAATTGTGTTTTGAATAACATATGTAAATTCTTGTTTGAATTTACTACAAGTTATTTTGGCATATTGGAGTTGAAGAAGTAGATATATCGATTACATATGAAGTTGAAACAATAAAAGCGACTCAAAAATTGCATTCATATACATGACTTTTTTAAAATCAAGTCATGTATGTCCATGAGGATCCTAAAATCAACTCACATGTGCCTACAAAATGCACTCAAAATATAAATGTGCACATTTTGTGCTTTTTCAAATAGGGTTTATGGGTTAGTGTGTTAGGTTGGAAGCCACTTGCTACAACTTGTCTCATAACCACCCCAACCAACATTTAGTGGTGTATAATGATGCCTTGGGTATAGGAAAATCCATTTCCTACTATTGCATCCCAATTTTGGTGAAATTCCTTTCCATGTCTGTCTCCCTATGCTTTTGAGATTTCCCCACTCATTAGGAAACCCTAGTTTCCTTTTCCTCCTCGTATTCCCCTTATTTTGTGTTGATCCTTCATCACTTTTGTAGAAAAATACTGGAGGATACCTTTAGTGGCCCTGGTAGGAGGAATTTGGAGGTTGGTTCCATATGATGTATTCCATAAATATTAGATATTTTTATTTGTTATCTTACTACTTTCATATAAATAAAAACTATAAATTATATTACTTTTAAAACTAACATATATCCATCTTAACTCGAGATCTATCAAGCGTTGAGAGGGATCAGATATCTTTTTACTTTAAAATTAGCTTGTATCTTAGGAGATTTGATCCCTCTCAACGCTTGATAGATCCAAAGTTAAGATGGATCTATGTTGGTTTTTTAAAAATAATATAATTTCTAGTTTTTATTTCATGTCTCAAATATTATTTTATAATTATTAAATTATAATAATATTATAGTAATTATGTTGAAATTCTGGGAAATAATAATAATAATTATATTTATTTATTATTTTTTTAAATTATTAACTTTAATTGTTGAATTTTAAAACTTGTATATTTAATAAAATTAAATATTATCTTAAACTTAATTCATGTTAGTCTAATTAATAAACGGAATTACTTTTCGTTGGAATCTAGTAATACAATTTCTAGCAAGATTGTGATTTCATTTTTTTTAAATACACTTTTGAATGCATAAATGGATTTTTCACTGTGAAAAACCACAGTGATACTTGATCTTTGAAAATTAAGCAACTTAAACATATGATTTTTAAAAATTTATATTGAATTTTGAACAAAATTTACCAAAAAAAAAACTTTGAATATCATCTGTTAATTAGACTGCCCAAACTTAATTCATAATCTTGATAAAAAAATGTCATGACCTTTAATTAATTTTGCATTTATAAATTATAATGTTTAATTATTGATTTATTTATTTATAATTTTTTAATTTCAATTATAAATAGAGAAGGATATTTTCATGGGGGTAGTATAACTTATAGAAGAAATGACATTTTTCACGACATTTTTTATGGTTAATTTTAACCAAAATTTAGCTAATATTTTTAAAAACTTAAGTTGTTTTATCTATAGAATTAAAGCGCCTGAGGGGTTTTCTATGGTGTTGAATCCATTTATGCATTCAAAAATGTATTTTATGCAACAAAAAATCACATTCTTGATTGAAATTGTATCGCCAGATTCAGTTAGATGAAAAAAGGCTATTTCCTCTATAAGTTGACTATAACCATTTTCATATATATTATATATATATATAATATTATATAATATATATTATATATATATATATTATATATATATATATATATTACTATGATTATTGTTAAAGTGTTTAATGGGTCTCTCTCTCTTCATATATAATAATTTATTGCTATGTGTTTAAATTTGGTCAAATTTAACTACCTTACATTGATATTAGTTATTTTTTATTAATCTTAATTGGTTTATAATATTATTAAAGTATGATTTTATTTTTTATTAAATTAAATATTATATATAAATATCACTTGAGTCTATAACTTACTAAACCATTTATTTTTAGTTGTTGAATTTGATCGCATTAAAGTAGCTTTTAAGAAAAGTATTATTTCCCATGGATTAGTTATAGTCAATGGTTTTGTAATTTATGTTTATTTAATCTATTAGTTTTTGCCCATGGTTTTGTACTTTTTATTTATCCAATTTATTAGTTTTTTTTTGTTAAATTTCCTTTTGTAAATTAAGATAATAGATATAGACCATTGTCAAGTGAAATTATTTGGCATTTTTTGACATTTTACGTTTTATATTACAAAGGTTTTAATTTCAATATTAATTAAAACATATGAAGACAACATTTAGTTTAGTTTTTTTCTAACATTTAAAAATGTTGACAAACTTTCTTTGAAATGCCTATACATATCCCCCACATAGTGTACGATCTACAAGTTGGATGATCTAACTGGTAGTTTTCCAATTGGAGTAGTTTCAAGTGAAGTATTTTCAATCTATGCATTGAGAATTGATTATACTAACATTCACATACATGTATGTTTTCATATCTCTTTCTATCATTTTCTTCTTTCTCTTCTGATTATATGTCTGAGGATTAGGAACAAAAAAAGAGGAAAAAGGATTTCAAATTTACTCCAACCAACGAACTACCAATTAGATCATCCACCTTGCATATCTTAGATTGTATTTATTGCATATTTTTCTTTGCTTGTATGTTGGGTTTCTTTCATTTCCTTTTCTAAGGTTTCCAACCCTAACCTTAGGGGAACATCTCCCTCATTAAAATTGGCATCTCCACTAGGGAAAAAATCTATATAGTTTCTCTTCTATTGTTGTTTCACAGTATTAAGGCATTTCTTTGTTCTATTTTTTATTTATTAGTCATTTACAGTATTTTGTTCCAAAAGTGATGAAGAATCAACACAATATAAGGGATATATGAGCAATATAAGGATACTAAGGTTTCTTGATGAGGGGGGAAAGATTAAAATCATAGGTAAGAATATCTGGATCTAAGGGAATTTCGCAAAGTTGGGTTGCAATAGTAGGTAATCACTTTTCCTACACCCAAGGCATCACTACATACAACCAAATGTTGGTTAGGGTGGTGATGAAATTGGTTGTAGCAAGTGGATTCCAGTGTAACCCTAAATCCTCTGTGCATGCTCCCTTAGAAAAGAGAGAAAATACACACATTTATATTGTGTGGTGCATTTTGTAGGCATAAACAAGTTGATTTTAGGATACTCACAGACATACATGATTTTTTTTTTTTTTTTTTTTTTTAGCAGTTATGTGCATGCACTAGATGCCAGAATAAGAAAGTGTATGGAAACAAAAAAGTATTTTTTAAGAACTTGTTTGGAACATCAAGTCTGTCATAGGTAAAAGGTATGATGACCTGTCCAAAAACTGCATCTCAAGATAAGTTGTGGCAAAATATGTTATGATAATGTCTAAATATCTTGAAATTCCCCCTAAGAACAAATTGGGATAGGATTGAGGTATTTACAAAGGTGACACAATAGGAGAAGGAACAAGGAATCAGAGCCTATCCCCCTTAATGACAAATTCCTAAACTCATAACATATATCCAAGTTTAGTAAACTCACTTTTGTAAGAGACTTTGTGAAAGTGTTTGCAAATTAGTCATATGTGGTGAAAAAGAGAACTTCAACAAATCCATCAGGAATGAGCTTTCTGCTAAAGTGGATTTCTATCTCAATGTGTTTGTCGTGCTAATGTGGAACTAGATTTTTTTTGAGCTTGTGTTAAAATAGCAACAAGAAATTCCAATTTAATTTTTCCTTGAATTAAATTATGAATTAAAATTGTAATCCTATTCTCATAGAAACTTGTAATAGTTAATTAAGTTAAATTGACTTAATTGACTTAGGAAATTCGTGTTGGAAGTCTATCTAGAGTCATGTAGATTAATCCCTAAATTTTAGGAGCCCGTTTGAGTTCTTTTGAATTGTAACTAGATAACTCAGTCTAACTGAGTTATAGTCAGTTAAACTAGTTATAAATGTTGAAGGAACTAGTAGAGGTCTGGTATTGGAGCATTGCACTAGTGTATCACCAGTACCACACCAGATAACTAAAGATTCACTCACAAATAACTCATGCATTTCAGTCCAAAGGAAGACCCAATTGAGATTAGAGTTCAGGGACAGTGTACTATCAGTTGTATAATTTTTCGAGTTGTACAAATGGTGCATGCAATCAATTGCAGACCTATGTTTGGATTACACAGTTATGGAGTGTGGATTTCCCAATTAAATATGGGTTGATTCCTTCAGGAATTGTGAAAGGAAGTAGGTGCTTGGCAGGTAGCATAATTGGCTAAACAGAGGCTTGAGTTGGTTTGTCAAACAGAGAGTTAGATTGTACTAGTGCAGGAAGTGTTCAGGATGACCAAGAATTGTATTTTCTTCTCAGATCTTCTCGTTAATGCAATATAGATAGTCAGGGTTTTTAGCAATTTCTTTCTGCAGATAAATATTGTGTTATGTGTGATTGATATTCTTCATTTTTACTTATTGTTTTCATTAATCAATTTTGGTTTCCACTGAGAAGAGTAGAGTAGATTCTTTTATTGTGTTTTAGCAAATCACATAAGTTGTTGAATCTACAGAAAATTCTACATGGTATCAGAGCTTAAGATAGTACGGAAGAGGAGATTTAAATTTTCGTGTGTTGGTGAAAATCAAATTTTCAAGTTCATTCAAAGCAACAATATGTCTTTCTACGGGTTGCGACTTAAGTATACCTTGGAGGGAATATCGAATTACATAGCTTGGAAGGATAAGAATAGAAGTGATGCTGGAAATAGTGGCCTCAAGGAATTCATAGATCATGATATTCTTAATCCTCCAGTATTGGATGCTAAATATCTAGTTGAATGGAGAAGCTGTGTAAAAAGCAAGAAGGATTACCCTGGAGGGAGTTTGAGACCACATTGGCTTGAGTCTCCATGGCAAGGATACTCCATAATCAATGTGGAAGGCAATGACAAACCTACTTCAAAATAGCAGTGACCATAGGAGATTGGCACTGAAGGACGAAATCATAAAGATCAAGATGGAGAAGGGTGACTTTATTCTGAATTACTTTACCAAGTTCACCCATTGTCGAGGTGAGCTTGGAAGTGTTAGGATTATTGTTGCCTAGGATGATATGGTGAGCCTAACTCTTCCAGGACTTCCCAATATTTGGAACAGTTATCAAGACTCTGTCAATGGGAGGGAGAAGCTACCGGATTGGGAACGACTATGGTCACATTTGGTATAGGAAGAGATTTAAAAGAATAACAGAGACAGATCCTCATCAAAGACTAATGATGAGGAAAATTGTGCCTTAGCAGGTAACGCAAAGAAAGGGAAGGGGAAGGCATCCCATTCCAAATCGGATTCTTGTCATGCAGGAAAGAATAAGGACATGTCAAAAGTCAAGTGCTTTCATTGTCATGAGTTGGGACATTTTTCCACAAAGTGTACACTCAATAAGGCTAATAAGAAGCCCTCAAGAGGAGTGGCAAGAGGTGAGGCTCTTGCCTCACAAGTTGAACTGGAATTTACCCTCATCGCATGTATGGTGTCATCGATGATGGGTAGTGTAATATACCTGGATAGGGGAGCTTATTTCCACATGCTTGGTAACAAAGAGATCTTCAGTAACTTGGAGGAGAAGGATCTCTAGATGCATATCGAGATGGGTGATGATTCGAGGTATAGTGCTATCGGGCTTGGTTCAGTTACCTTTCAGAGGGAGATAGGTGCTCCCTTCACTTTGCAATATGTTATGTATGTTCCTTGTTTGAATAAGAACTTGGTATCTATTTCCATGTTGGAGGATAGAGGCTATGATGTGATATTTAGTAAGGGAAAGGTGTTCCTTCATCACATAGCCATGGGATAGGTGAAGAGGATAGGTATTTGAGTGAAGAGTCTCTACAAGTTGGAGGTAGAAGATTGTGCTTCCTTGAGAATGAAAGTAGAGAATATTTAGAGACGAGACATCAGTGAGTTGTGGCATAGGCGGTTGGATCACTTGCATCATGGCACTTTGAAAATCATGCAGCAAATTTCTACGAGTCGCCCTAAAGGTACACTAGAGTAGGTTGACAGATGCAAAGGATGTACTTTGGGAAAATACACCAAAGCTTTTGAGCACACGTGATCCTCGATCGATTCCATTCAGATGTGTGTGGACCGTTCTCGATGATATCCACAACCAAGCACATGTATTATGTTATATTTGTTGATTATTTTTCCCGTAAATGATGGATCTTATTCATGCAGAAGAAAGATCAAACTTTTGCAAAGCTTTGTGAATTTAAAGCATTGGTCAAGAAAGATACTTGCATGAAGGTTAAATCTTTCAGGAGTGATAATGGTGGAGATTATGTGTCAAATGAGTTTAAAACCGTATGTGAGATAGAAGGAATTCGATGAGAGTTGACAACACATGTAAACCCACAACATAATGGGGTGGCTAAAAGTAAGAATAGAAGAATATTAGGGGAAGCACGGGTGATGTTGCATGATTAGGGCCTACCACTACACTTTTGGGATGAGGCATGCAACACAGTTGTTTATTTGCAGAATAGAAGCCCTCATTGAATTCTTGGGATGACTACAGTAGAGGAGGATTTTTTTTGGAAGAGGACAGATGTGGGTCACTTCAAGATTTTTGGTTCATCGGTCTACTTCCATGTAGCCAAATATGCATGAAAGAAGATTGAGCTAATAGCAGAGTTGGGGATATTTTTGGGCTACACTGGTACACCTCACAACTATCGGGTGTACCTATCAACCAACAGGATGACAATTGTTCGCAAGGAGGTAAAATTCGATGAAGAGAATGCCATGAGATGTTCCCTTGAGAGGGAGATTCACCTACATGCGATTTAGAATATTTTAGCTCCTAAGGAGGAACCTCAAATTTTTGTGGAAAAGCCACATGCAAGAGAGAATGTGGGAGCACCCACATCATAGCGCATGGAGAGGAGATCACCTGAGAGGTATATTGGATACATGGCTCTTATGAGTGGATGTGTTGAGACTAAGCCATCCTCTTTTGAGGAAGTAGTGCAACAATAGATTTGGGTTGATGCCATCGTTTAGGAGTATGAATCCATTGTCAAAAAAAAAAATTGGATGTGGTCCCAAGACCAGCAGACAGGTTAGTGGTCAGTTCCCGATGGATTTACAAGGTAAAGCAAGCATCGGATGATAGTGTGGAGAAACATAAGGCTAGGTTTGTGGCCCGAGCATCTTCTGATGTGGAGGGGACTGATTACGATGAGACCTTTGCTATTGTTGCAAGTTACTCATTAATTAGATCCATTTTGGCACTATCAATGCAGATGGGATGGAAGATACATCAGATGGATGTAAAGACAACCTTCCTTAATGGCATGATTGAGGAAGAGGTGTATATTAAGTAGTCTAAAGGTTTTGAGACCTTCAACTGGGAGTCACATGTGTGTCGACTTAAGTGAGTGTTGTATGGGATGAAATAAGCACCCCGTGCTTGGTACGCCATGATTGATAACTACTTTACCGAGTTGGGTTTCACCAAAAGTTAAGCGTATGTGAACCTTTGCCATATTGTGGGTGAAGGTAAATTTATTATTGTTTTATATGTTGATGATAAGTTGATCAAGTATTACAAAGAGGAAATTTCAAGAGAGTTTGAAATGAAGGACTTGGTGCACATAAACTACTTTCTGGACATGGAAATATGGCAAAGTGATGAGGAACCTTTTGTATCTGAGGGAAAGTATGCCAACGAGATACTCAAAAGGTTCCACATGGAGAGAAGTAAACCCATAGAGACTCCTCTAGCAGGTAACTAGGAGAAGGAGGATGCTACTTTTGGTGAAGTAGTGGAAGCAACTATTTACAGGCAGCGTGTGGGTTCACCCATGTATTTGGTGAACACGCGACCAGACATGTGCTATGCAGTTAACCAACTTAGTCAAGCGATGGTTAAGCTGACCAATTTTTATTGGAAGGCATCCAAGCATGTGTTGAGATACCTCATAGGCACTACTCAGTATGGTTTATGGTATAGAAAGGCAGAGGGAGTGAAGCTTCAAGGCTTCACCAATGAAGATTGGGCAAGGAGTCCATCCGAAAGGAAGATCACATCAAGAAGGATCTTCAATTGGGTCGACAATTGTTTCTTGGTAAAGCAGGAAATAGAGATTAGTTGCACTCAGTTCAGCGGAAGCAGAGTACATGCCTTCTAGTCAAGCAAATTGTGAGGTTATCTAGATGAGGAAGATTCTGGTTGGTTTGTTTGGTCAGCAGATGGATCAAACTGTGATTTACTGTGACAATCAGAGTTGTATCAAACTCTTTGAAAATCTAGTTTTTCATGATCAGTCCAAGCATATTGATATATGGTATCATCATCTTCGAGATTGTGTGCAGAGGAAAATTATGGTGTTGGAGTACATTCCCACAGAGGAGCGGGATGAAAATATTTTGACAAAGGCATTGTCAAGATGCAAATTCAAGTTTCATAGAGACAAGAAAATCCAATTTAATTTTTCCTTGAAATAAAATTGTAATTCTATTCTCATAGAAATTTGTAATAGTTAATTAAGTTAAATTTACTTAATTGACTTAGGAAATTCGAGTTGGAAGTCTATCTATAGTCATGGAGAGTGATCCTTAAATTTTAGGGGCCCAGGTTGAGTTATTTTGAGTTGTAATTAGATAACTCAGTCCAACTGAGTTATAGTCAATTAAAATAATTCTAATTGTTAAAGGAACTAGTAGAGATCTAGTAGTAGAGTAGTGCACCAATGCATCACTAGTACCACACCAGTTAACTAATGATGCACTCATAAATAACTCATGAATGTCAGTTCAAAGGAAGACCCCATTGAGATTAGAGTTCAAGGACAATGTATTATCAGTTGTATAATTTTCTGAGTTGTACAAATGGTGCATTTAATCAATTGAGGACCTGTGTTTGGATTGTGTAGTTATGGAGAGTGGATTTCCAAATTAAATATGGGTTGATTCCTCTAGGAATTGTGCAAGGAAGTAAGGGATTGGTAGGTAGAAAAATTTGATAAGCAGAGGCTTGAGTTGGCTTGTGAAGCAGAGAGTTAGATTGTACTAGTGCAGGAAGTGTTCAAGATGAACATTCATTGTATTTTCTTCTTAGATATTTTGGTTTATGCAATATATATAGTTGGGGTTTTTAGAAGTGTCTTTCCCCAAAGAAATATTATGTTATATGTGATTGATATTTTTCCTTTTTATACTTATTGTTTTCATCGATCCATTTTGGTTTCCACTGAGAAGAGCAGAGTAGATTCTTGTATTGTGTTTTAGAAAATCACATAAGTTGTTGAATCTATAGAAAAATATACAACTTGTTGGAAATTTTCTTATCATATTAGAGGGTGGTTGTAGCAACCCTTTTATTTCACCCCCATGTTTATAAATATAATTGTATGAGGATAGTGTGAGAGAAACAACTAGATGGGGAAAAATCTAGTGAACATTTAAAAATTAAATTTCAATTTAATGTTGTATTGAACGAAAGGATGCCATGGATCCATTTTCTAAGAGGGAAATCTTATTGCATGTAGTGAAAAGCCAATATTTATCCCACATTAAATTTTAGAAGTCATTGCAATAGCGACTGGAACAATCCACATGACAGGTTTTAATGAGATGGGATTAGGGGGTGTGGGAAAGGGTTGTTTCCATCCCCATCTCCCTCGTGGATTGAGGATGGGGGCTCTAGTCAATGAGGAAGATAGAGTGAAAGGCCAAGAAGTCATAGAAAAGTGGGAGAGAGAAACTATGAATGGAAACACAAAGTCATGGAAAATAGTGTGGAAGAAAAGGAATACATAATGAGGTGGTTTAAAGAGATCCTCTCAGCTTTTATTTCATTAGGTATTCATCATATACCCCTAGAATGTGGAGATAACACATGGTGGCTTATAGTGGAGAGCATGGAGTTGATGGATTCATGAAAAATATCAATGAATGATGTTAGAGTTTATGGTTGAGCCCTATGTTATGTAACCTTGGGTTTTATTCCCTATGATTTTTCATTTTAGGCCATTGGAGTGTGCTTCTATGCTTAAGTGGTTAGTGGGAGGATCAATGAATGACAAAATCACTGTGGTGCTTGTTGCATAACTAATAAACCACTTGGAAATGGAAACCTAAGTCACTATGATGATTTCTAAAGAGCTAATAAACCACTCGGACAATGGATTGTAGACCCTTATGGTGATATTTATGAAAATATAGTTCATAACCCACTTGGACAGTGGATTCAACCTCCTAGATTAAGAAACACCCCATCTGGACCTTTGGTGAATATCTGTGAATGGGATCTAAAAAGTGAGTGAGTCACTGTGGTGCTTACTATCATAGGGAAGATTAAAAATCACATGGACAATGGACTCCATCTCCTATGTGTATGACCAAGACATTGGTGTCGATTTTCTTTAAGAAAGAATCCCCTCAAAACTTTATTCTAGCTTGTTGTTGGTCATGTTGTGTATATATTATATTATTTCCAAAACTAGCCCCACATGTGAAGACGAGGGTTTAGAGGGGGACCGTCCAACCCCCTCTTTGTTGCATCGGGTGCAGTGGGAGGGTCATAGGGGGAAGCAGCCCCCCCCGTCAAGGGTTTGGCAGTAACCCACCTCTATAGGGTTAGGAGCAATGCCTCAACAATTTATTTTTTTGGACCCTATGTTAGGTGGGCGGACCTACCTATGGTTTTTTGCATGGGTTTTGCACATGGTCTTAGGCATGATGGTTTTCTTCCCATGGTATCTTGTACATCTGGTCAAGGGAACTACGATTATGTTCTAATTTAGGGTTAATGGATTGGGGTAAATGGATGCTTCAACATGTACATATATGTGTTCTAAAATTGAAAGGAATATAATGAAAAATCAATCTAGTAGTCCCGGTTTTTGCATCCAAGGGAAAATATCCATGTATATCTATTTTATGTTTTATGCTCTCGCCATTGCTTATTTTATATTTTTAAGAATTAGTTTGCAGGTAAATTTTGTACAGGGTTACAACCTACATTTGATATTAGAGTTGTTTCAGCTTCAAGGGGACACCTTTGCTACTAAGGGGTTTTTCTTTGGCCTGTGGTAGACCTTGTTCAATGGGAGATCTGCAAGATCGATCCTTGTGGTGAAATAAGATGGAGAACACTGGAAATATAGAGATCAACAAATTTAATGGTTAGAGTTTTGAGTTGTGGAAACTCAAGATGGAGGATCTGTTGGTGGATAAAGATCAATGGATCCTAGTAGATATAGGTACTAAACCAACGATAATGTTAGATGAAGACTAGGGGAAGTTGGATAAAAAAGAAAAGAGAAAAATACGATTTTGTATCTCAAATTTAGCATTGTTGAATGTATGAGAGGAAGCTATGGTGAAGGCTTTGTGGGACAAGTTAGGGACTTTGTACCAATCTAACTCTTTGGTGAACAAACTATTCCTACGGAAAAAGCTATATAACCTGAGGATGAAGGATGGATACTCGATAACAGAGAATCTGAATGCCTTTAACACTATAGTAAGCCAGTTCTTATTTATTGATATTAAAATTTTAGATGAAGATAAGTGAATCCGTTTGTTGTGTTCTCTACCAGATTCGTGGGATTATCTAGTTGTTGCAATAGGTATCAATAAAAATACCTTGAAGTTTGATGAAATTGTCTCATCCTTGTTGTTAGAGGAGATGAGACAGAAAAATGCAAAGGGCTATAAGGGAGTTGCATTGTTTGTACAAGGACGGTCCCAGAACATAAACAAAAATAATCCCTCAAGTGGGAGATCTAAAACTAGAGGGAGGTATAAATCTCCAAGAAAACCTATAAAGGTGTGCTAGAAATATTGAAAGGAACGACACTTCAAGAAGGGTTGTAGATCTAAATCTCTTGAGAAAGGAAAGGGATCTGATGATTCTCCTTCTACATAGGCAAAACCACCTTAGATGAATATTGGGATGTTTACTTGGCTTATTCTTCCAGTACACATGTAGATCATGAGGCATGGTTGATTGACTCAGGTGCATCCTTTCACTTCACTCCCCATAGGGAGTGGTTCTACAAATATGAGAAATATGATGGCGGTGATGTCTTCTTAGGGGATGACAGGAAGGCTAGAATTGTTAGACGCATAATATTCATGTTGAAGTTGCAAGGTGGAAGGATTATAACACTTCTGGATGTTTTGCATATTCCTCCTTTGGCTAGAACTCTGATTTTTGTAAGCAAGTTGGATGATGCAGGTGTAAAAGCAATGTTTGAGAAAGATACCTGCAAGATGGTTTGAGGAGCACTAGTATTGATGTGGGGAGTTTGGATTGGAAATATGTACAATTTTTTGGGTAGCAATGTTATTGATGGATGCAACAGTTCTGTGGTTCCTAAAGATGGAACAGAAAACCTTGTGGTCTCTGGAGAAAATACCATGTTATGGCATTAAAGGATTGGACACATTGGAGAGAAGGGCCTCCGAATACTTCATGGTAATGGTATGGTAGAATGTATGTCTAATTGTTCTCCGGATTTCGATTTATGTCAACATTGTGTATATGGGGAGCAGAATCTGGTGACTTTTCCCTCTGAAGCTAAGAGGGTGAAAGGGATAAGAGAGATTGTGCACAATGATGTGTTTGGACCTATGTTGGTACCATCACTGGGTAAATCTGTGTGCTATGTATCATTCATAGATGAATTCTCAAGGAATACATGGATATATTTCCTCAGGAAGAAATCTAAAGTATTTGACAGGTTTAAAGAGTTTAAGGCTTTAGAGGAAAATAAGATAGAGAAGAAGATAAAGGTGTTGAGGATAGATAACGGTGGAGAGTTCTGCTAGAAGGAATTTGAAGAGTTTTGTAAAAAGTGGTATAAAGCAGTAGAATACTACTCCATACACACCTCAATAAAATTAAGTTGTAGAAAGAATGAACATGACGTTGATGGAAAAGGCAAGAAGCATGTCCAATGGTGTCAGTTTAGGACAATAATTCTAGGCAGAGTCGGTGGGGACTGCATGTTGCCTGGTTAATAGATCACCTTCATTAGCGTTGAAGGATAAGTCTCCACATGAGGTATGGACTGGTAAGAAAATCTCTCTTTCACATCTAAGGGTATTTGATTGTGATGCATATGTACCTGTTTCAAAGGAAAAATGAACCAAGTTGGATAGTAAATATGAAAGGTGCATCTTTATTGGATATAAGGATGGTTTAAAAGGTTATAAGTTTTGGAACCCATAAACAACGAAGGTTGTATATAGCCGAGATGTAGTGTTTAGAGAGGTGAAATATGTTATTAAACATGAAGTCCTACCAAATGAACCTAAGAAGATAGAGTTTGAGCTAAACGAGGAAGAATCAGACTCTACAATAAAAGAGGAATCAGAAGATGAAGAGCCACAAACTCCACCTATGAGAATATCAGTTAGAGAAAGAAGGCAACCATAAAGGTATAGTCCATCTTCTTTCTATTCAAATTTTGCTTTATCTATTACTGATGATGATCCCAGAACTATCAGGGAGGCAGTAGATTCAGAGGATGGAAAACTATGGAAAGAGGTCATGGTTGATGAAATGGAATATTTGTACAAAAATGAGGCTTGGTATCTAGTGGAGTTGCTAACAGGAAGGAAACCCATTGGAAGAAAATGGGTGTCTAAGAAGAAGATGAATGCATAAAGAAAGGTGGAGAAATATAAAGCTCGGTTGGTAGCAAGAGGTTATTCCCAGGTGCCGGGAATTGATTTTGGTGATATTTTTTCTCCAATTGCTAAGGTAGATTCTATTATATTTCTTTTATCTGTTGTTGTTGCTTTTGATTTTTAGGTAGAACAAATGGATGTGAAGACAAAATTTCTTCACGGGGATCTAGAAGAATAGATCTACATGAAGCAACCTAAAAGCTTTGTGATGAAGGGTAATAAATAACTAATATGCAAGTTAAAAAAGTATTTGTATGGGTTAAAACAATCACCAAGGATGTGGTATCAGAAATTTGATACATATATATGGGGACTTGGCTTCACTAGAAGAAAAGCGATCAGTGTGTGTATTTTAAATTAATTTGTGACCATATTATTTATCTGGACTTGTATGTAGATGATATGTTGCTCATTGGAAATGACAAAGAAATTATCCAGGATTTGAAGACCCAATTGTCCTTCAAATTCGACATGAAAGATCTTGGTGTTGCAAATTATATTTTAGGCATGGAAATTAAAAAAGATTGGGCAAAGAGGAAGCTCTGGTTAAACGAGAGGAAGTATGTCGAGACAATACAGGAGGTGTAAATTTATCTACTGCAAAATGTCCCAAGACACATGAAGAGGAAGAAGACATGTCCCATGTTCCATACGCAAGTGTAGTCAGTAGCATGATATATGCAATAGTATATACTAGACTATAATTTGCACATGCAGTGGGAGTATTGAACAGGTTTATGTAAAAACCAGGGAAGGAGCATTGGACAACAATGAAGCGATTTTCAGGTATTTGCATGGAACAAGTGATTATGGCATGTACTACCAAGGAATACCAGGATTGGATAGAGTTTTGGACATTCATGGCTTTGTTTATGTATATTGGGCTAGATATATGGATCAGAGAAGATCTATAAGTGGGTATGTGTTTAAACTATTTGGAGGTCAAGTTAATTGGATGAGTAAGAGTCAGTTTTTAGAGGCACTTTCAACTACAGAGGCAGAACACATGGCACCCCACTCATGCAAGCAAGAAAGTAGTTTGTTTGCAAATATTGTATTCAAGTGTGGGGTTAGTAAAACGAGCTATAAGGATAGACTATGATAGCCAGGGTGCAATTTTCTTGGAAAAAAACCCTGCTTATCATTCAAAGACAAAGCAAATTGATGTTCAATATCACTTTGTGAGGGATATGGTTGAGGACAAAAATTTGTTGCTAGTAAAGGTGGGCACTTTTAAGAATACTATGGATGCATTGACAAAGTCTTTGAGCACTGATAATTTTCCTTGGTGTAGAGAAACAATGGGCATTGCAGGGCTGGACCAATGACTAAGCTCTCCTGTGACTCCCTATGTGGAAAGAAAATAATAGGTGGGAGAATGTTTTCACATGGGTTTTGCACATGGTTTTGGGGATGATGGTTTTCTTCCCATGGTATCTTTTAGATCTGGTCAAGGGAACTATGGTTATGTTCTAATTCATGGTTAATAGATTGGGGTTTATGGATGATTTGGCATGTATGTGTGTGTGTGTGTGTGTGTGTGTTGTAACATTGAAAGGAATATAATGAAAAATCAATCTGGTATTCCTGATTTTGGGATCCATGGGAAAATCTCTATGTATATCTATTTTATGTTGTATTCTCTCGCCATTGTTTATTTTCTATTTTTAAGAATTAGTTTGCAGGTAATTTCTATATAGGGTCAAAACCTATAGGTAAAATGTGAGAAATTTATGGTGTAGATGGCCTATGGTTGGGTGTAGAGTGGAATTTCCTCCTTCAATTGCTAGCCACTTTAACATTTATAGATATGTATAATTACTTATGTATATTTGGGTTATGGATTGTGACATTCTTTAATATAATTATGAATAATGCATGGTGCTATATTTTCATGAATGGATGACTAATTTTCACTTTTAGGCTCATGATTTATAATATATCTTATATGTGTATGGTTATAATGAGTGATTGAACTATGAATTTTACTACCATACCTATGATTTGTAGGCTACCTTTTTTTTTCTATGAATCGAATGAATATCAAAGATATGTTGATGAATATATTGTTCATGAGTAGTATAATAAACTATGGGATTATGCACCTTCATATTATTGCTATGGATGAGAATTATAATGGTTTTAATGATAAGAGACTTCATGTTTCTTATGTGATAGATTGTAGATTTCTTAAATAACTATATCAACTTGTATGTGTGTGTCGTGATAATTAATGTGTGCTTATCCTTGAATAAACTTTGAATAGTTTGTGCAGGGGGTCTATAGAAATAGGTTGACTATTACATTATTTCAAGAGTAGTATTGATAATTAATGTGAAACTTGGGAGGGGACCTTGCCAATATTCTTGTCTCAAATACCTACGAACTAGATGATATTGGTCCCTATTCCCTATACTTATTATGAAAGAAAATTTTGAGGACCACATTTTAGGTCCTCGGGCTATAAAATAAATTTTAGAGTCGAAGAAGTTTCCCCCTTCTCTCTTCAATGACTTAAAACTTGGCATATCATTACTAGTCACTGAACTAATGAATGGGATGGTTTTTATGTACTACATGTGGCATAGCCTAATACTAACCAAATCGTGATTGAACCTTGGTCTAATAAAATTGGACATATAATATGTTACAGAACAATGTGGGGAATGACTGATGGCTAGGCCCTAATCCATTGCACCCCTAATCTAGTGGACCACCGAGCTATGGGAAAATGAAACCATTGAGCACATGAGTTGAATAGAGGAGGTAGTGGGACTAAGGGGGAACCCTTGCCATGGTACTCTTTCCCACTGAATGAATGGAATATTGGGCCCTAAAATGTTTGTGGAAAGTTTGTATGGATGAGTAGATTCAATGCTAGAACCATTCCAAGTGGAATTTCATCGTCGGATGACCGAACCACTATTGTTTGTGGATTTCTTGCATATGAAGGGTTTATCCAATGGTTGAACCAACCTAAGTGAAAAGTCATTGTCAAATGATTAGGCCATCATTTTTCATGGATTATTCACAGGGGAAGGGATGATCCAATGGTGGAACCAACCCAAGTGGAACTTTTCCACTGGAATATTGGGCCATCGAACCCCCAAAAAGAGGTTAGTAAGATAAATGTGTGGTCAAACATATCTAATGTGATGTGGCTTAGGGGTGGACCCCACCAGGACTTTGGCCTTTGGAATTCAGAATTTTCAAAAAAGTGGCATCAAGCTGAGACCAATTGATCCAATCCAATGTGAGGTGTGTTGGGAGTGGGACCATCTGGTTCACAGGCCTTCAAGCCACAAGCTCACATTTGAATTCATATGGGAAAGGTGGAGCATATAGTGCCTTGATTTAATGGGACTTAGATATGGGGTCTCTACCATGGATAGGGATTTGGGCCTTTGACCATCTTGCATGTCAAACTCATTCATCAGGTAGAGCAAGTATGACTCACAATACTTTGGCTATTATGGACCCTGCAACGATGGCATGGCAATGCTACTTGAACCAAGCATAGGCTGCATGGGTGCAATGTGGTTCCCTTGTGATAACATGGCCTCTTTTAATAGGCTAAACTTCTATTTAGCATAACTTTCGATCATGGACTCAGATTGAAATAAAAATTATATTACCAAAAAGCTCTTGATGAACTAAACACAATGGTAATATCAAAACTAAGTTTCAAAAACTTTTAGAAATGAGGTTTTTGTAGCCCCATATTCATAAGAAACCTTGGAGATTAGGCCAAACAAGTAACACACCCATATATTGTTATTAAATAGAGGGCGGGATGTGGTTACAATGGTTAGATGTTGTTATTGGAATTCAAACTTTTAAAGGATCTTTTGAAGCCACATGATTTCTTGAATTGCATTAACCATTACTTGATACTATGTTTTTGTTGAAGAAAGAGCAATAACCTACTAATTTTTACAAGCCCAAGTTACAGGTCTAGAACCAAGACTTAAAACATAACCTGTCATAGATTTCCAATCATCGAGGTCACTAAAGAAATTTGAATCAGTGAGACCAACCAACAAAGGAGTCCCTCCAAATTGTGATGTATTGCTAGTACAAATGGGGCCAAAATCTGATGGCTATTAGTTGGATATGCAACTTATTGGCATCGACTATTAGACACATTGGTGCTTATCAAATCGTTGCTAGAATTATATATAATAATCAAAAGTTTAGTTACCGTCGAATATACGACAGTATAGATATCAATTATTTGACACATAGAAAGGTCGAAATGGTCATTAAAAAACCGACATTGAGAAGTTAGTTTTGCAACACTACAAATAATTGGATATCCAAAGAAACAAACTGACTTTGGGGAATCAGGTAATCGATAACATAAGTAAATTGTGCGACAAAAGTGTTGTCACTCTGACGCTTTCAAATTGATGGTGAAGTGTTGGATATTTGACACATAGGTTGTTTTTATGATGGAGCAAACAAATTTTGATGCATTGAGTAATCAATGACACAAGTAAGTTGTGCGATAGAAGTGTTTTCTATCTAACGCTTTCAAGTCGATGGTTAAACATTGGATATTCGACACAATTATTTTTTCCAATGGAACAAATTGATGTTGAGGCATTGGGTAATCAACGACATAAGTAAATTGTGTGGCATAAGTGTAATCGTTCCAATGCTTTCAAGCCAAAGGTGAAGCATTAGATATGTGATAGATGAGAGTTCTATTTGACAGGAGTTCTAAGGTGTTGACACTTTCGTTCATCGATTATTTTATCGACTATTCAAAGAGTACTCTGACTAACATTCATCGAATATTCGATGTCCTACCTCTACAGTCGAATTTCAATAGAGATATGTTTAAATATATATATATATATAAATATATATAATATATATATATATATTATATAATATATATTATCTAATATTATATATATATATTAATATATAACCAATATTATTTTGAAGAACCCCCACCACAGGTGCCAGTGGAGGACAATCACAATGAAAATACCACCCTTGGTAGAACACGATGCTAGATGGATCGACATGCGTCATCCCCAGCTTTGGCGTACATTGGTATTAATTCATGTAGGATGCAAGTCATTCCCACTCTAATCGACAAGCACATTGATACCATTTTCATAATGTGAAACCATCATAATATAATAAGCCCATTTCACATCAATCCATGTGTAGAAATTAGGTTGTATATTTTCAACTACTCATAGATTTTTAATAAAAATGACAACACACAAACCTACTCTACTACTCTGTGGACATTAATTCACAATTTAGAACAAAAATCTTAGACATGCAAGAATAAATAACAACATGCAACCAATATTCTATCTAGGGAAATAAATTTGCTAAAAATTCCAATGTCTGCTTGCATTAATCAAATGAATAGAGGTATTACCATTTATTTTCTCAACTGGGCACAACCTACAAGTGCATAACCTATCTCTCTACTCACTCAGAAGATCTGACCTAGACACATTCAATTTATTCCTCTCCTTGAACACTTATTTTCTTCTGAATTTAATGAGGAAATAGGCCCCTATTAATTAGGAATTTCCTCCAAAATGCTTGTGTAAATCCTCAAGGTTGATCACTTGACCTCATACAACACCTATACACTCAACTAGTTTACAACTGTTGGTTAACTACCTTTGAAACTCCACCACAACCGGGCAACTCATATTCCTTGTATGCATGAGATAATTATTAGTTGATTTATTAGTTAACTAGATAATATATGAGTTAGACTGATGTCCCACTACTTAACTGACCACCAACTAGTTCTATTAATAGTTAGAACTAGTTTAACTTATTACAATTGAAATTAACTCAACATAGGATCCTAAAATTTAGGAATCACTACATACAATTGAACTTCATACCCTTAACTCGAATTAACTAAGATAGGCTCCTATTTTTTAGGAATCAATGCAAAAGAAATAAAATTCAACTCATTAACTCAAATTGAGTGTTCTTAACTGAGTGACAAGAGCCATGTCACCTCAGCGAACTCCTCCAAGTTTTCTACTAATGTGGAATTTCGAATTTCCTTAATTTGATTAAGGAAAATTTAAAATTGATACTTTCTTGTTGCATTTTAAACACTCCCTCTCATAAAGAAATGGATTATCAACCACCGCTATCCTACAGCTGTGGAATTTTTTGCATGCAACACCTCTCATTGTTATTTTTTTTACTACAACATCTACAACTGAGAAGCATCCAAAAACAAACTGAATCAACTATGTCTACAACTATCTAATGTGAAAATTGTGTTGTAGTTGACTTTTCTACTGAACCTCCTGCTCTGCTATGAAAACTCCTATGCATTCCTCCATATCTGAATGACTTTGATCCTCCTGCTACTAAATACTATGGGCCCTCGTAGCAAGGTAATTATCCATGAGGAGAATGCCTCAATGGACTCTACCCAAATTTATTCAACTCTTTGACTAAGGATCTGCATCGCTTCACCTCACCTCTGGAGGTATAGTTGTATGTGCTTCCTCTTCCCACTTGGCTCAAACTATCCCCTTACTGGAGGCCTTTTCTTTAGTGGATGCCTCGTCACTTCCTCCTCTTTGTCTCTCCATTTGTGTTTGCTCCACAAATTCCTAAGGCTCCTTATGAGGCTTCATGCTGAGAGGTCTAACATGATCCCACTCAACCACAATATCTCTAGTCTCTAAATTTCTCCTCAAGGTTGTGCATGCATATTCTACCTCAAGTGCATATAAGTTCTTGACTCAAACACTATCTTCTTCACTTGTTCTGTGGCTATGTGTCTTAGGAATTCCTTCTTTGCTGAAGATGACATCATAACCATGGTCTTCCAAAACTGCAACAAAGATGAGATTTTTCTTTAGGCCTAGAATGAACATGACATCCTTGAGTCTGAGAGGGGATCTTGACTCCCTCTGGACAGTGACTGTACCAATACTTTGATATACCTTCCGTCGTCTCCATACTCAATATTCATTTGGAGATCTTTCTCCTCGAGGTCATTGAAAAAATCTCTACAGCGAGTCATGTGGAATGAGGCACTCGAATTAAAGTATCACACACTCCCCATCACATTATTTGCCATGCATGTGATAATGGTGAAATATAGCTCAAACTATGAAGCCAAATCTTCACCTGCTACTTCTCTTATAGACTCCTTCTTGGTAGAATTTTTGTGTGGACACCTGGTAGAATAGTGCCTGAATTCATGACAATTGAAGCATTTAATTTTTGAAAAATATTTCTTCCTGCTTTCTTGGCTGGATTCAACCTAACCTTGGGAATTCATTCCCTTGGCCTTCATTCCTTTACTGACTTGAGAAAGGAATATTCCTCTTCTTTGGATAAGGTCCCATCTCTGGTATTTCACCTTATTTCCTCTTATACCAAATCATGCCATAAGCACTCCCAATTCAGTAGTTTCTCCCTCCCATTCATTGAATCTTGATAGCTATGCTAGCTCTTGGGAAGGCCTAGAATTGCTTGGATTACCAAGTCTTCTTCAAGGACATTAACACTGACCCCACCATGTTCATCACTACACTGTGTAAGCTTGCTCAAATACTACAAAATTGTGTCATTCTTCTACATCTTGATACTTCGAAGTTTATCCTTGAGTGCCAACTTCCTTTGGTCACTATTATTCTTCAACAATTCTGTTAATTCTTTTCACACTACGAATGGAGTTTATTTTCCATGGATATTTGAGACAATGTGATCCCATACTCCCTCCAGTATTATTCTCCTCATGTTGGCTACATCTTTCTTCCATTGAGAAAGGTTGTGGGAATCAGATGCTTGTTGTTTTGCAACATTTGTCTTGATGTACTCTAACAATCCATTTTCATCCAATACCACCTCCATGCGAATCTCCCATGCAAAAAAATTAGAGGTACCTTCCAAGGCATACTCTAGCCTTAGTCCATTGAAGGCCATCTTCTAAGCTCTGAAGAAATCCTACTATACTGATCTTCAAATTTGAACTGAGAAACAACTTTGAACTTCCTGCTATAATGTGAACCTAGCTCTGATACCACATAAAAACTAGGTTTTATAACAATTGATGAATTTTTAATCAAAATCACAAGACACAAACCTACTCTACTTCTTTTCATACATTAATTCACAATTTAGAACAAAAATATGAGACATGCAAGAAGAAATAACACAGTTGCAACAAGTATTTTTATCTGAGGAAAGCAATCTGCTAAAAACCCCAATGCATTCTTGCATTGATCAAATAAATAGATATGTATTGCAACAAATATTGTGTTTAATTTCTCAATTCCAAGCTTTCAATTCCAAGCTGGTATCATTAGAGAAGTTGTATGAGTTGGAAAATCTCGTTAGAGGACCAATCAACATCAAAACCCATAGTTCAAAGTTTTCACATGAGCAGATCAACCTTGGAATATAAAAAGATATGAATTTTGTTAATCTCAGTACTTGTTTCACACCACAAGAGCAGAAGCCTTAATCCACTTATTAAGACTATACTAAGATGTTTTCATGTGGACAAATGATGAGCTCAAAAATTATGACATGCAAATAATCCAACATGTCATCCCAATTAAGAAAGGGGCCAAGCCTTTTCAACAAAAGCTGCGGAAGGTACATCGGATGCTTGAACCCATGATTCAGAAGGAGTTGAGGAAGTTGCTAGATGCTCAGATAATTTACAAGTTTTTAAATTCAACATGGGTGTCAAATTTGGTCCCAATAAGAAAGAAGTCTAGGGAAATATGCTTGTGCATGAATTTTCAAAATCTCAACCGTAACTTGGACAAAGACAATTACCCTGTTTTGTTAATAGAGTAGATATTATAGATATTATCGAGGCTAGAAATGTTTTCTTTACTTGATGGATATTTTCACTTCAACCAGGTTCTAGTCTCAAATCCTAACAGACTTAAAAATACCTTTCAAATGAAGTGCAGAACGTTCACATTCATAAGAATTCCCTTTAGCCTAGTTAGTGTTGGTGCAACCTTTCAAAGTGTGATGGAAATCACATTTCATGGACTGATTGTTCAAAGCATGTTAGTGTATCTTAACAATGTCACAATGTTTTCAAAGAAGAGATCTAACCACCTACACAACTTGAAGCAAATCTTTGATAAATTTCAAAAATATCGGATATCTCTTAATCCTAAGAAGAGAATTTTTACAGAGTCCGAGGGAAACCTCTCCGGCCATATCATAGCGAAGAGTGGAATTAAATGGACCCTTAAAGGGCTAGGGATATTACGCATTCCCTTCCTAGTGAACAAGAAAGCCATGCAGTCCTTCCTAGGGAAGATAAACTTTCTCTGCAAGTTCATCTTTGATTACGCTCAAATTGTGAAACCTATGTAGGAAATGGTGAGGAAGTATTCAACTTGCAAGTGGGACAAAAGGGAAAAGGATGAATTTTCTAGTACTAAGCAAGTTATCGTAGAAGCACCAACCTTGTACAACCCAGATTTAAACAAATATTTTCTACTCTACACCTTTTCTTCTGATACTTATCTTGGTGTTGTCCTTACATAGAAAGATGATCAGAATAATGGGTAGCCCATATATTTTATGAGTGCTAGCCTACAAGGACCTGAACTTAACCATCCTACCATCAATAAATAAGCTTATGTAGTCTATAAGGTGGTGAAGCACTTCTGGCCCTATATTTTGAAAAATCATTCTATTATCTTTGTTTTACATCCAATAGTGAGATCGTTGTTTTTCCAACAAGAGTAGGGTGAGAGAAGGGTGAACTGGATGGTTGGTTTACAAGATTATGACCTATAATTCAAACCATTTCACATTATTAAGGGCCATGGTCTATGTTGTTTAGCAACAGAAGTGGTGAATGCGATAGAAGATGATCCATCCAGGTGGGAGCAAGAAATCGAGATGTACAATGTTGAGTGAGCCACCCCCACTACTATCTCAAACTCTTGGTACGTAGATGTGCACTAGTATCTTTAGCGTGGAACTTTTCCCTCTCACTTATTGACATGAAAAAAGATGGAATTTAGGTTGAAATCATTATCTTATCAATTAGTGCATGTGATTATTTTTAGAAAGCACCATAACCGAGTATTGCTCAGATGCTTGGAAGCACATGATTCAGAGAAAGTGTTACATGATATCCATGATGGACCATTAGGAGGACACTTTGTAGGTGACACTACAGTGCACAAATTTATGCGGGCTAGTTTTTATTAGCCCACATTATTCAAAGATGTTCATGCATATGACCTCAAGTGCCCAGTCTATTAGAAGTATGTTGGCTGAGGAAAGAATTCAACCGCCTAGTGGTGGCCTATCACTATGGAAGAACCATTTCCACAATGGGGTCTAGATGTCATCGGTGATATTTTCCACACTCATCAAAACAACATTGCTATATTCTCACTGCCAACTATTACTTCACATGGTGGATAGAAATAGTTCCACTCAAGAAAGTGAATGATCAAGAAGTCATCAACTTCCTCAAACATTATATCATTTACAGGTTTGGCGTTCTGACATCACTTGTTTTTTACAATGCAATGTACTTTTCATTGTTAAGATTATATGATTTTGCATTAGAAAATGGTATTATATTGAAGCATTCTGCTAATTACTATTTGCAAGGAAATGGTCTTGCTGATTGTACCAATAAGAACCTTAATCGCATCATTAAGAAGACCATTTTCTCTTAATAGAGGAACTAGCACTAAACCTTGGTGAATGCCTTATGGGTTGACTGAGTCGTGCCTAAACCTTCTCTGAATATGTATCCCTACTTCCTAGTGTATTGAAAAGAAGTCATCCTACCCCAAACATCTATTTCCTTGCCCTTCAACTTTCAAAAGAATCTTAGGGCAGACCATGCTTATTGGTTCAGAGCAGTGTTTAAAATATCAGTATCGGAAAAATATCGTCGAGGGTCTAGAAAACATCTTATCGGCAATATCGGCGAAAATATCGGAAAAATATCGGCAAATATCGACAAGCATAAAAAAGGCATAATATATTCATTTTTTTCAAATTTTTAAACATATAAATAAATAACAACATGAAATAAACACATTGGCACATAAATATGAAGAAAGCACTGATATATATGATGTCAAATAGAAATGATACATCAAAGGAAATACCAAATCCTACCAATCCCTGATAATTGTCCATTCAAGGACTCAAATGTGGAGAACCACTACAAAATAACATCACATATAAAAAGTATCTCATCATCATGAGTTATATGTAACATAATAAATAAAACTAGCAGCTATCTATCTAAAATCACTGCCGTCTCCCCCTGTTACGAGAAAACATGAAAGGTTGTTTGCCAGGCCTGCCCCTAGTAGTAGAAGGCCCTGACCCTGCCTCTGCACCTAATTTCAAATAATGAGTGCTAGGTATGTATCTGTGCTCTCCTATATCTATCACAGATGGTGTTGATGTTGATTCTCCCAAAATGTCCTCCTCCTACTCCTCCTCCTCCTCTTGCTGCCCCTGTTCTAATGGATCATCTAGCTCTAACCATGAAGGTGACTTGTTCAAGATGGGCTCCTCAGACTACACCCTCCACTAAGACAATACATCAATATTGTCTAAGGAAATGGCATTTGGATCCATTGGTGCTTCTATTTGCCTCACTCGAAGTCAGATGTTGTAATGCACATACACTAAATCATTGAGGCATACGAACTCCAACTTGTAAGAGTGTCAAAAGAACTAATGAGTCTTGACTCTTGACTCTTGACACTTGAAGGTCATAAATTAAAAATTAAAAATTACAATAAGTGTAATTGCTCAACTGAAGGTTGGAGCTCAAAGTTATACCTGTTACGCTTTTTGCATGTATTTTCTCGAATACACTCCAACTGTGCTCACAGCCTGAAGAGATACATGTTTGATTCAAGATTCTTATGGCCAATTTCTGCAAATTTGGTGCCCTTGCACCATAGCTTCGCCACCAAATATATATAACAAAATAAAGAAATAAAATATTCAAAAGCTTAAAACATAATTAAACTTTCAAAAAAAAGTTACATAATTGAATTTTTTAAAAAATAGAATTATAAGTAAGGAAATTCTAAAATGAAAATTCTAATTTCTAATGAGCAATGACTTGTCACTCACTTGGCATGAAGAGGGTCCTTTCCCCAATAACATCATCAAAGCCAAATAGGCCAACACAATCTTGATAAAACTATATCTCGCGATTAATTTTTCTATGAAGCTCAAGATCAGATACCATCCTACAACAAGAATGGAGCCCTTCCATCACCTCGCCATCAAAATCAAAGCTGCATTTGTATGAAAATGTGGGGTTGAGGAAGAGTGTTGCTGCATGAATGGGTTGATGAAGCATCCCTGTCCATCAACTATCAATCACATCCCATAACATCATATGCCTCTCAAGGCCAGCATAACCCTTGTCTACATAATAAGAACGAATGGCCTCCTTGGCCCTATCCATGGCCTGATACAAATAAGCCATTGTAGGCTTCTACCCATCTACCAATCTGAGAACCTTTACTATAGGTTCACTAACTGAGCATGCTTCTTCTACTCCATGCAAAAATGTCTCAGAGTACACCATTTTTGCAATGGCTTTCCCGTCCTGTCTCCTGTTGTATCTACAATTACGCCAATCATCAAACACAAACATTTGCTTCAACTCGAACTAACATCGAAGCAAATACTGAAGAGTAATAAAGTTTGTGGCAAAATGTGTGATCACGGGATGCCGCAACTCCTTATTTCTAGTGAACTTCCTGATGAGGCTAAGAACAAAGGCATGGTTATAAATAAACTTGGCGACGCTCCTAACCATATCAACCACCTCCTTGATGAAGGAGAGTTTCCCCATATCCTCAAGCAACAAATCAAGACAATGTGTTACACATGGAGTCCAGAACAATGTGTGATGCCTCTCCATAAGCATCTTTCCGGCAGACACATAATTATCTCCATTGTCTGTTATGACTTGCGCCACATTCTGCACACTAATCTCCTAAATGAACCCATCTAACAACTCACATATCGTTGTTGCATCTTTTATATGTTCTGATGCATCCACTGATTTAATAAACATGGTACCTTTAGGACAATGTACCAAGAAATTTAGAAGGTTCCTACCCTTCCTATCTGTCTAACCATCAAACATCACTATGCATCCAGCAACTTCCCATGTTTCTGTCAACTCCGCCAATCTAGAGTTGATGTCCTACTTTTCTGCTTGAAGAATTGCCCCCCACAACTCCTCGTATGTAGTACTTTTGTACCCTAGGCCCACAACAGCAATAACATCACACTTTGGCTACCAAAATGGATAGGTTTTGGTGATGTTGAGAGGTAAGTCACTCCAGAAAAGACACCTCCCCATGACTTTATCTACTTCTTGCTTCTCCTTTTTTTAACAAGCGATTTTATGCTAGGTTGTGATCCATGTCCCATTTGTGGAACAAAAAATGATGACCTCATGCTAGCAGTAGTAGGTGATGATGTGCCAGTTGTGGAGCCCCTCCCACTACCCTCAACATCAAAATCAGGAGAAGATATCTTGAAAGATCTACCTGCATGTTCAACCTTGTTTCTTTCTGTCTCTTCCTTCTTTCTATATTTTTCATCAATTGCCTCAAGAGCTTTTTGTATAAGCTCCAGACTAGAAACTGTACAAATACTGACATCATGTCCAGTGAGTCTAGCCAAATGGTATTTCAGTTGTGTAACCCCTCCTGTCATCCTGGTCCCACAAAATTTGCATGTAAGATATGCCCAATTTTTCCCACCAGCAGGGTCCCCATACTCCCAAAATGGGTCCAAGGCTTTTGGCATATTTGAATTTTTTAGTGAGCTAACTCAAACCTAGGGCACCAAAAAAAAATGTGGAATTAATAAGTAATAACCACATCATTTTACAAATAATTTTTTTGCTACATTATTTGCAATGTGAATTCAATGAAAAACCATAAATGACAATAAGAGGGTGTATTTGAAAGTTTAAAAAACAAATGGAGTTTTC
This sequence comes from Pinus taeda, assembly GCA_000404065.3. Classification (NCBI taxonomy): domain Eukaryota; kingdom Viridiplantae; phylum Streptophyta; class Pinopsida; order Pinales; family Pinaceae; genus Pinus; species Pinus taeda. Next base: position 181,613 of record APFE030607390.1, read on the forward strand.
TCTCCAAACATGGAGAAAACCCTTGCATTTGCTTATGGGCATGAAAATCATAGCAAATGGAAAAAAAAAAACAAGAAAAATGATTGTAGGCAAATATACAAGCAAGAATAATCCTAAAACTATCAAAAAATTCATTAACATAGGGGTTTATTTGAACATACCTGTTAATGGAAGAAATGAAATTGTCTCACTATTCTTCAAGCTTAGATCAACAAAATCTTTGTTGTTGGTGGCGATAATAGCTACTCAGCACTCAAACCCTCCTTGGCAGCAAGCACATAGCTCTCCCCTTCCTTCTCTAGCAATCATAAATGAAAATGATTGAAAAAAAAAAATTCACTTTTATAGCTGCGGTGGCATTTTTCTCTGTCTCCCGACGATATTTTAGCTTGTCGTGCGATATTTCCTCGAGATATCGCTGATATTTCGGAAATATTGTGATATTTTTGGGGAGACAAAAATTCGCAATATTTTCTTGGCAATATCTCCTCTCCCCGAAAATATTGCGATATTTCCGAATATCAGCGATATTTTGGCGATATTATATACACTGGTTCAGAATAGTATAGACACCCTTCGCAAGCTGCAGGAAGAGAGAAAAAAAGCTAAAGAGAAATTTTCTCTTCACTAGAGTTGTATCAAGAGGTGGTTTAATAAGAAGTCTACACGGAAAGATGAATTCAATTTGGGTCACCTAGTCTTGAAGTGGACAAAGCCCACAAAGACAAAGGCAAACATACTAAACTCCAATCCCAGTGGATAGGACCATTCACAGTTCACGAAAATCTTGGCCAACACAAATATCATCTTCAATATTTAGACAGGAATATTGAGTCTCTTATTGTTATTGGCCAATACTTAAAATAATATTTTCAATGATAGTCCAGGGTTGTACCCTACCTTATGTACATAATTTGTTTTCTTATTTCTTTGTTTGTTTGGTATTGCATTTTTTTTCATTCAAGTAAATAAGCATCATGTGTGAACGTGTTTTCCAACTTCTTTGTGTGTGGCTGAGTTGAAAAGAGTCTTGTGACACTACAATATTTGGCTAACCTTTGGTTCTACTTATTTGTTTTGGTTACGTCTTTTGGTCAATGATGTTCCAATAGAAAATATGATCCTTCCGTAAGGAGATTTTTTTTATGAACCATGATACTTGTGTCTATTCTAAAACCTTATGCCCATACTCATTTCTTTATGTTTTTATGTTTTCACACTTATCCAATCAAGTAAAAGATGAAAAAGGGGAACAATATAGATGAGAAAACCTAAATAGGAGGTCTTTATATGCTTCTCTAAAGGAAAAACCTATTTTTCTCTCAATAATGCAAGATTCCTCATCCGCCCATGAAATGAATAGGTTCCTATTCACATTACTATATAAATATATAAATAAAGGTGAAATAAGAGAAGGGCTTCCTGCTTAGAGAGGTGAAGCAAGCAACTCCGCCTAGCTATTGTCTAGGCTCCCTAGTAGCGGAGAAATGTTTTGTTCCTATAGTGACTCTGTCAGGGTACTGTCCATGCATGTTGAGATCAAAGAAACACCAAATATGAAAAAATATGCTTTTAGAATCTAAAGCTCCCGAACTATACTACCCTTTCCTAATTCAAAACATTGTGATATTGCTTATCTTATGTCTGTGTTCAATCAATAAGGGACATAGGGGACTATGTTTATTCATGAGGTAAGTGGAGAAACCTAAGGGATATTAATGATCAATCAATACTCCCTGGAAAACTAGTCCCTGCATGAAAGAATCAACCTAGACAAAGAATATGGAATTCTACCAGTGTGTTGCCAAGTGTTGTTGTTGCTACAACACCGTCCAAAATTTTGGCCTACACGCAAATTTTAGAGCCTACCTTGATCTTGCATAATGTCATTGCAAGCATTAGGACTTGTTACATGCGTTTTCTCTAAATGTTTTTGTCCCATTTGCAATAAAATCAAAGCGTCGTCTTTTCACATGTCAAGTGTCACACACCGCATGAAAGTTAGTTTTGGTGGTTTCAAGGGGTAACCTTTTTGTAAATTATTTGTTCTTACCATGTAAACATGTGTCTCACTCATTTCCAAAGTTTTAAGCATTGTTGTATAAGTGTTGTCATAGTCGTCCCAAAGTGTATCTTTTGGGTTGTACTTGTCGTCGCAAAGTTGTTGCACTGATGAAAGTATGTTGTTTATGTGTTATGGATGATCTATGTTGTCTTGTCAAGTATTCTAAGTGTGAGATCATAATCATGTTTTGTCACTATTCACATCAGCTTCATGGACCCCACACTTACTCAAACTTGGGAAGCTTCCCAACTAATAACATTAGCCTCATCCAACCCTCCTAAATTGCACATTACGCAATATCAGCCCTCAAACAATAGCCCTACCTCTTAGCGCTACACAATGTGTAGTTCCTGGCTCCCAGGATTGTGCACTATAGAGTCTTAGTGCTGAAGCCCAACCCCTGAACTCCAAAATTGGGCAATCCATCTCTCCATCTAGGCCTGAACTACGCATTGCACAATCTCAATCCTCAAGCCCAACCCTTGAACTCTTGAACTACAAAATTGTGCAATCACCTGGCCTCCTTGTCCTTCTAGCACTCTGCAGTTGGCAACTTAAGTCATTAAGCCCTAAACCTAGCTCCTTGAGCTCCCTAACCATGCAATCATCATGCCCAGTAAAACCTAAACTACACGTTTCACAGTCTTAAGGATTAGACTTGACCCTTGACTACCTAAGTTGTACAATTGTGCAGTCACTATGCCTCTCCCTCAGCCTGCCATGGAATTTCAGCTCAGTCAATGGATGATCATGCAAAATGTTAGAGTAGGGGTTTGTCGGACTGATGTCATCTTGTTATGAGTGAATTATAAATGTGGGAACTCTATCATGCTATTACAGGATGATGAAGAAGGATATGGAGAAGGAGAACATGCTAGAAGACACCTCTATAGTTAAAGATGTAATTTGATCAATCAAGAGAATTTAAAGGGACATCAGTTTGTGACCACAGCTCAAGACCTGATAACATAGAAGACTCCTCATCTTAAGCAATTTGGAGGTCGATGAAAGATCATTCTTAAGAATACACATAGAAAGAAGAAGCAATAATGAGTTGATATTGCCATGTCATCATGAAGTCCATGTCATCAGTGTCATGTCATGTCATATCGTGAGTCATCATATGCCACACCATATTGTGGATTATGTAAATTCTTATTTGAAAATGTATTGTAAGTGGAAGTCCGTAGGACATGTACAGAATATGAAGAGTCATGTAAAAGTCAAAAATTCATAGGGAAGTCAAACAATCATGAGGGTAGTCAAAGAGTCACAAGGGAGGTGAAGGATCACCCCATTGGTTATATATACACCCTCATTGTACAAACAAAATATTTTTCACCTTGGCTCCTCCCATAAGGCATTGGAGAGACAAGCTAGTTCTTTTGGGGACCATGTATTGGCTCCTCCCATAAGGCACCAGAGCGACAAGCTAGTTCTTTTGGGGAGCACATATTGGCTCCACAGCTCCATTATTGGAGCTAGTGGTGTTTGTTGTCTACATGTGTATTGGGAATTTTACTTCATATATGAAGCCTGATTGTTAGCATGTTCTTCATGCATGGATTATTAGTTTTCATAAGATTGTTCTATGAATTTTTATGATTCATTTTTGTTTTCACTTGTACTAAAGTAGTTGAACTATTTCAGTTATTTTAGTGCTTAGCATATTGAGAATGTGTTGTAATGTTTGCAATGATCGTTGCATCTTTGTGGACTATTATGTGGATATTAGACAAATCTCTCTTGTGTGTGTGTGTGTTTCTACTAGAGTGGTACTATTACCTCTCTCTTAGAGGCTCACCTTAATTTCCCCTTTGTAGTAGACGAACCTCAACACACCTACAACCAGACACTCACTAGGCACACTCACTTTATTTTTGAAGGAAAATATGCATTCCTCTATTTTATTGAAGGAAAACCTTCAAGAAAATGCTAATCAGGTCATATTCCAGATGGGGCTCCTCCCCTAAATAGTGTAAGGTCTAATTGGCACCACATATAAGGGAGACCCCCTTGAATGTTGGCAGGTCCAGCACTGTCAACATTTTTGTTGCTAGGAGGGAAGCCAAATATTTATAGCTCATAACTTGACCCACCCTCATCATACTTCTTTTGGTTAAGGAATCAATATTCTCAGCACCTCCCCTACTCATAAAGTTGGCATATATTCTCAACCTAATCTTGGAGAAACTTGTAAAATCTCTTATGAGTAGATCCAAGCCATCTGTCCTATAACTCGTAAGTTTGCAAAAGTTATTGGATTGATCCCTAGAGTACACAATCCTCCATATTTTCCAAAGAAGAACATAACCACTCTTACTGGGATAGTGGTTCCTACAGTTGAATATTTGGTTCTCGCTACCCTTGAAGAGTTAGCAGAGACTACGAAAAATGTAGAAAAATCAAACTAGCCTCCATCTTTTAACGGTGGTGACGAAGACGATGTTGTACTCTCATATGAAACTTTCCATGGGTTTGGAGGTTGTGAAGAGGAGGAGTAAGATCCCTTATATTCTAAATAAGAGTAGAAGCACAAAGATGAAGACATGGCAAACCAAGATCTGGATTGGATTACTTAGGGCCCACTTTCTCTACTGGGTGCTTTACACAAGATGCCAAGGCACTCAAAAAAGCTACTAATGAAGTATGACCATGAAAAAGCAGTCAAAGCGGAGGACCATTTGTAAAACTTCTATCTACACCTATAGATGCTCGATATACATTATAATGAAGTTGAACATTGAATTTTTCTATGTACTTTAGATGGTAGAGTAGTTGTATGGTATTATAATCTTCCTCCAAACTCAATCCAAAATTGAAAGGGGTTTAAAAAGTTGTTTCTTGAAAAGTTTGTTGATGATAAAACCCCATCCATGTTATTAAAATATTTATGCAATCTAAAGATGGAAAAGAAAGAAAAAGGTAAAGATTTTAATCATAGCTTCAATCGCATATTGAACACATTTTATACGGATATGAAACTCATGACTCCATCACCATTTACTTTTACACTTATGCTTTACTCACAAGCATCACACAATTTGTTAAGAGAAGTAAGAAAGGAACTCTAGCATAAAATTACAAAGAGGCCATTTCGATTGAAAAGGAATTTCACACAATTGGAGTCATCATTGACGATGAACTATCAAAGGACTCCGAGGAAATGGTTAAAAGGTCTTAGGCCTCCTCAAGCAAGGCCAAGGATAAAGAATCTACGAATATTGAAAGCTTGACCCGGACCATCAAGTCTTTGTCTAATAAGATGGCAGAGTTAACACAGAGGTCAAGTGAGATCACCATCAGCAGAAAGCCCCCAAAATTCACATTCTTGAGAAGGGATTGCAACTCCAACAATGACAACAATCATCTAACGAGGTATGCACAAAGCTCTAATGTTGTGTTGAATGTTGAAAGCAAGGGCATATCATTGATATACTACTTTCAGATGATAAAACTGAGCCAATGCAAGAAAATAAAGAAACTATTGTAGTTGACGAATCTCTCAGTGTTGGGCATACAGTGAATGCTTTCAGTTGTGAATTCACTGCTGAAAATAAAATTGTCAAAGAACCACTACTGAGTGAGGACCCAACTCAAAAGAATAATAGTCGATAAATTTGAGAAGCCAAGGTATAGTTTCTAAAATAGAGTTGATGAGCCAGAAACTGAAACATTTGTTAAGGAATATCACACTTCTTGTCAACTTAGCTCAAAGCACTCAGAATAAGTCTGGAAACACTGCTACAGCAAAAAATACTTCCTCCAATAGTGAAAGCAAGTCCACCATTCCAAAAGTATCAAATAGAGTTACTCCTCCAGAAACTTTGGTGATGCTTGTTGCACTTTATTATAACATAGTAGAATATAATGAAGAAAGCTCACGCTAATATTTCACTCTTTGAAATTACCACGATCGTAAGCCAGTGGGAATTTCTTGTTCGATCTCTTGATCGATCTTCCTCAAGTGATAACGTTTCTTCGAGAAGGGATCTAGTAATTATTCTGGTCCCCTAGAGTCTATTCTTAATGCATTAACATTAGAAGCAGATACACCATGCCTTCTGTTTTTATTGACATCTAAAATTTTTAATTACAATGTACACAATTTCTTAGCTTATACTGGTGCATCTCTAAACGTAATGCCATTTTCTATAACCAAGAAAATGAATGCGAAATGGGATAAGACAAATGCATATTTCATTTAGCTGGACAGGATTCTTGTCCATTCCATTAGTGAACTCATAAATGTTCTTATTTGTCTATCGTCTAATCAACAAGTTCATTAGTGCATAAACATAGTAATTTTAGACATCCTGAATGCCTATAGTGTATTACTGAGTAGGGACTAGTCCAACAAACTACATGGGTATTTTTCTACTGAATGGTCACATTTATGGCTTTTGTATAAGGGAAAGAATAGCCAAATCTGGGTAGACTCGTAGCCTTACATGAGGCACACTTGTCACACCCTTCGAGGGAAAGAACGAACCAGTTGCTTTTGCAGATCTAATATTTGGAAATTGCTTCTTGGAGACTGACCTAGGGTGCTACCTTTCTCAGCCTTCCCCAATCCCACTAGACACACCATTGGAACTCTTTCTTAGTCCAACTAACAAAAATGACCTTTCTACAGTAGATAGTAGTAGTACCTACGACATGACATTGTTTTTACGATTCTAAGACACAAGAGGGTTCTATGGCACTAACAACACTACAAAATATGAGGCACTAATCCTTGGCTTACAGAAGGCCATTGACCTCAAAGTTGGTGTTATAAAAGTAATAGGTGACTTCGAGATCATTGTACGACAGGTATGAGATACTATACACATTGTGTCACCTAATTTGAAAAGTTATCAACAATAGGCATGGCATTTAATTTCTCAAATCCAAGATTTTAATATTCTATTTGTTCCTAGAATGCATTTCGCAACTATGGATGCATTAGAAAATGTTTTTGTTAGATTTTTCCCACTTATAGACCATTTTTCTATTGAAATTATTTATAAACCATCTGTCCGTGAAAATATCACTAATATACACATTTTTAATGATGACCAGTAGATACTGCATTTCATGGTGAACTCTGACTCTGTTCAAAGATGCAACAATTGACGAGGATGAGAATGATAAAGTGTTTCAAGATGCAGATCGGGCAAGAAAGGAGTGATGGGCCTCTAAAATTAGACATAAAATAAGGCACATCTAACCATCCATCAACACATTAAACCTCTCCTTTTTCATTATATATTGTATTTTTAACTTTAATATGTTCATTAGGAAGGTTTATGGATAATTGCATATTTGTGCCTAATACTATTTATTTTTGTGGAATATTGTGAGAATATTGGGCAGATTATGAGGATTTGGAAGAGGAGATAATTTAAGGACTCGCTGCCTACTACAGGAGGATCAGTATTAAATATGAAATCAAGAAGATGTTATAAAATAATTGCACACACTATAGAGCTCCAATGATTACTCCAAGTAACTCTATTTGATAAGTAAATAGAGCTCCAAGTCAAATTTTCCTCTAGGGGTTGATTTTTCTTAGTCTTCTTGTGGAGAGAACTCGTATTTTTGCAGCTCCACTATCATTTCATGCAGGGATGTAATTGTATTGATGGGAAAAATGAGGTTTGGGGTCATGTTAAACATATAAATGTTAGTATCCTTCATAGGAATTGTAGTTTCCTTGTGCTTATTCATCCCAGGAGCCTCAAAGCCCTTTTTTATCATTTACTTTTCTTCTTTTCACTTCTTATTCACATGCATCTCTTGTTCTTATCTTTTTTCTATTTTTGCATTTAGTATTCATGATTTCTTGTTGTAGGATTGGGTTAAATTGTTTAAGTAAGTTCCTTTTAAGGATTAAAAACATCATTTCATCCTTGGAACAGCTTTGGAAGTTCATAGTAATCATTGAGTTACTTGTATTAGTTTTCTTATTCCCAAATCTAGATTTCTGGAAGTCCTTTATGGCAAATAATAGTAAATTTATTCTATTTTTTAGAGCATTCTTATGAGCTTAAATTGAGTTGATTACACTTGCATTACATCAAAAAACAATTATAGTTAATAATATAAATTACCCCATTGCATTTTCACTTGATTAGGTTAGGCATTTGATAGATTTACTAGCTCACTACTTCTCGAATTTGTAGATTTTAGACTAGTAATTTTTTGCTATTTTTTAGCATGGGTTAACAGATGCCTTTTTTTATTGATTCCACTTTGAATGGAGACCTAATACATCCTAGTCAATAAAAAAATTTGTCCCATCCAATTTTTATTTTATTTTCTTGGTCATTTGGTGAATTATAGTTTCCTGTGGTAAATATCAGATCTCCTGTAGCAGCCTTCCAACATGTATATACTTGCACATATTCACTCAAGAAGCTTGGTTATTGTCCCTTAGGGTTGAATCAAGACCCCTAGGCTCTAAATAAATTATTAGGGAAGATAAAGACCACTTAGGACTTGCCTCTTTACCCATGAAAAACATTTCAATGATTTGGGCTAATGGACATATTTATGAAATGGATAATACAATGATGATTTCCACATCCAATAATCTCTGTTAATGGACCTAAACTCTTTGAAATGTAATTACTTAAATTTACTTCATGAGATTTACTTTATGCAATTAGAATAGGTTTCTTTCCTTATATTTTCTTTCTTGCAATAGGTTAATGTTTCCATTTCGAGCATTTCATTGTCTGTAATTAGTTTAGGATTTGATTTCATTACATGCACTCTATTACTTCATGGCAGAAAATGGAGGACACGTTGTATTCTATGCATATAGTTCTGATGCCTCTTAAGTTTGTACAAACCTTGTGTTTATAATTAAAGTTGTTAGTCTTGGGAGTTGCAACATTCTTGTTGCAATACTGAGGCTCATCAAGGAGAACCCCATGCCAAAGGGTCTGGTATCATTAGAGAATTTGTATGACTTGTAGAATCGCTTTAGAGGACCAATCAACATCAAAAGCCATAGTTCAACATTGTCGCATGAGCAGATCAATCTTGGAACAAAAATAAATCTGAAGTTTGTTAATCGCGGTACTTTTTTCACACCACAAGAGTGGAAAGCCTTCATTCAATTAGTCAAGCAATACTTAGATGTTTCCATCTGGACATATGATGAGCTTAAAACTTGGGACACATGAATAATCCAGCATGTCATCCCAATTAAGGAAGGGGCCAAGCCATTTCAACAGAAGTTGTGGAAGGTGCATCAAACGCTTGAGCCCCTGATCTAAAAGGAGTTGAGGAAGTTGTTGGATGCTAAAATCATTTACAAGGTGCAACATTCAACACAAGTATCAAATTTGGTCCTAGTAAGAAATAAGTCCTAGGAAATATGCTTGTGTATGGATTTTCGAAATCTCAACCGTGCCTTTGGAAAAATACAATTTCCCAATGCTATCAATGGAGCAGATATAACAAACAATATCAAGGTCAAAATTGTTTTCTTTACTTGATGGATATTCAGGTTACAAGGAGGTTCTGGTCTTAAAGCCTGAAAAACGTGAAACTACCTTTCGAATGAAGTGTGGCACGTTCACGCAAAATAATTCCCTTTTGGCTAGTTAATGCTGATGCAACCTTTCAACGTGCGATGGAAATTGCATTTCGTGGATCGATGAGTTAAAGCATGGTGGTGTATCTTTATGATGTCACAATGTTTTCAAAGAATATATCCGACCACCTACTCCACTTGAAGTAAATCTTTGAGTGATGTAAAAAATATGAGATATCTCTTAATCCCAAGAAGAGAACTTTTTCAGTGTCTGAAGGAAACCTCTTGGCCATATCATAACAAAGAGTGGGACTAAAGCGGACCCTGAAAGGGTTAGGGCTATTACATAGGTTCCCTTCCCAGTGACCAAGAAATCCATGTAGTCCTTCCTAGTGAAGATAACATTTCTCCATAAGTTCATCTCTGATTATGCTCAAATTGTGAAACCTATGCAGGAGATGGTGAGGAAGGATGAAATTTACATGCGGGACAAAGGGGATTTAGGTGAATTTTCTCATATAAGAAAGCTATTGCAGAAGCACCAACCTTATACAACCCATATTTCAAAAAAGATTTTATGCTCTACACATTTTCTTCTCATACTACTTCTATCATCGTCCTTACATAGAAAGATTATTAGAACAATGAGTGCCCCATATATTTTATGAATGCTAGCCTACAAGGACCTAAACTTAACTATCCCACCATTGATAAACTAGAGTATGCATTCTATAAGGCGATGAAGAAATTTTGGCCCTGTCTTTTGAAAATTCATTGTATTATCTTTGTTCCCCACCCAATAGTCAGATTGTTGTTTTTCCAACAAGAGTTGGGTGAGAGAAGGGTGATATGGATGACTGGTTTACAAGAGTATGAACTAGAATTCAAACCAATTCACACTATCAAGGGCCATGGTCTATGTCAGTTAGTAAAAGAAGCGGTAAATGCAATAGAAGATGATCCATCTGGGTGGGAGGAGGAAATCGAGACATGCAATGTTGAGCAAGACACTCCCACTAATATCTCAGACTCTTGGTATGTATATGTGTACTAGTATCTTCAGCATGGAACTTTTCCCTCTCACTTATCCACATGACTGAAGAGGGCAGTTAGGTTGAAATCAGTAACTTATCAATTAGTTCATGGGGTGATTTTCAAAAAGAAAAAAGGAGTATTTCTGAGATTCTTGGAAGCACATGATTCAAATAAAGTCTTACATGATGTCCATGATAGACCAACCGGAAGACACTTCGCGGGAAACACTACAACACACAAATTTATGCGGTGCAATTTTTACAAGCCCACATTATTCAAATATGTTCACACATATGCTCACAAGTGACCGGTCTGTCAAAAGTGTGCCAACCAAGGAAAGAAGTCAGTGGCCCCATTACAGCCTATCCTTGTGGAAGAACCATTTCAACAATGGGGTCTAGATATCATCAGTGAGATTTTTATGCACTCGTCGGAAAACACTGCTATATTCTCACTGCCACAAATTACTTCACATGGTGGATAGAATTGGTTCCATTAAAGCAAGTGAATGATTAGGAAGTCATCAACTTCCTAAAATACAATATCATTTCCAAGTTTGGTGTTCTAACTTCACTTATTTTTTACAATGCAATGTAATTTTCATCATTAATATCATATGATTTTTAATTGGAAAATGGTATTATATTGAAAAATTCTGCTAATTAATATATGCAAGGAAATGGTCTTGTTGAGTCTACCAATAAGAACCTTATCCACATCATTAAGAAGATCGTTTTCTCTGAACATAGGAAATGGCACTCATCTTTGGTGAATCCCTTATGGGCTAACCAAGTCATTCCTAAAAATTCTCTGAATACGTCTCCCTAATTCCTGGTGTATGGAAAAAAATCCATCCTACCCCCGAACATCTATTTTCCTTCCCTTCAACTTTTGCAAGAATCCTAGGGAAAGCCATGCTTATTGCTTGAGAGTATGATAGACACCCTTTGCTGATCTGAAAATGGGGCTCTTAGGCTTCTTGTCTAACTTACAAGAACCTCTCCCACTTCCAAAGCTTTAAATTTTCCCAAGTCTATTTGATCAACCAATGCGGAAATAAGAAATGCTTGAAAATATGGGTGCGTGCTTGTATTTGTTTTTAGTTGATTATTTACTTTAAAATATATTATTTGTGCTGATATGGGAAGGTACTTAAACTGATATATAAGTGCATATAATAGTAGTTAAAGCAAGAGTAAAAACAAACACATAAGACAACAATATAATATGGAGTTCACCCTGATATCTTGGGTTACATCTCCTTGAGCTCTAATCAAATCGATTAGGCTCTCTGGGATTATGGCTTCAATTATTTTACAAGTGCTACACTTAAATCCATTGGTTTATAGCTGAACCAATGGGCTTAGAATGCCATCTTACCCCTAGCTATCCTTGTTCTATAGAGAGGTCTAGGCTTCTCTGGACTGGACTCCTTCTGTCAGTGCTCTAAGATTCTCAAGCTTTTGGCTTCTCCGACTCCCTCAGAATTCTACCTTTGTCTCTGGAACTCCTTCTCCTATCTTTGAAACACCTTAGACAACCAGCCATTACTCGATCATTCGATCTCCTACTGTGCTGTAACTTTACTACAGCCTCATGGCTCTTAGAATTCTATTAGAGTTCTCTGGCCTACGGCTCTGCCTCCAACCTCTGGTGACTCTACCTATTACAGTGAGCTCGGCTATGGTTTCTCTACTTCCAAGTTTGCTTACTACTTCCTAGGCTACTCTCTCTTCCTGCCCCCTTTTCTCTCTGTCTGTTCGTGGCTTAAAGCTAATTTGTCTCACAAATGTTCGCTTCCTCTTTCGTCTCTTCGGATCACCTGCTGTTGTTCACTTGGAATTCCCTACCTCTGCATCATCGCCACTATGTAACGTCTCACAGGGAGGTGGCCACTTTTCCTCTCATGAATTGAGCACCAGCTTTCCTCGACGGTTCTTTATTTTGGCTACTTTGTGAAATGATTCATCCGCCAACTTAGCGGTCAAACCAGACTTCAAACCTTCATATGCTTCAGCCTATTCTTCTACCAAATCCGGTCTCCCATCAGGTGCAATCTCTACCATTAGATCTGGGGCCTCCAGATGCTATGGTTATCACTCTTATCGTGTGGTTGACTTGCTCGAATGTTAACCTGCGATGAGAGTGGTTTTCTCTGATCCACCGAACAGTCATCATTCAACGTACGAAATTGCTCGTTCCCCTGCCAAATCCACTTACCACTCAAAACGCCTCCGATATTCCACTGGTTTTGGAGCGTGGGACCCACCTTTAATTTTAGCACTTTTCCCACGGTTTCTTGGCTTCCATTGTGACTGAGCGCTCAGGGCTTTTCCTTCTTGAGGGGTTTTTCCCAGCGATGCATGATTAGCACTTTGCTCTAGTCGCACATCAGAAATAGCCTTTGTTTTCTGATCTAAGATTCCTAACTACCATTTTTGCACCATGCATAGTCCCCATGGGCCAACAGTCAACACGCTTTGACCGAAGGTCCTCGTTGCTCTGTGCTGGCTACAAATTATCATTATCTAGAGGTTATTCCTGATAGGCTTCGACATCCACAAGACTTTCAACTTCGGTATGAGTTTTTACAGAGTTTGGGTAGCTTTAAGAGAGTTTAAGGATCCAAATCTGATCATTTGCAAGCCGTAGGAAGAGATACAAAAAGTTAAACATAAATTTTATCTTCACTAGAGTCATATCAAGAGGTTCTTTGATAATAATTATGCAGGGAAAAATGAATTCAGTGTGAGTGACCTAGTCTTGAAGTGGGACAAAGACCATGAAGACAAAGGAAAACATACTAAGTTCCAATTCTCGTGGATCAAACCATTCATGATGCATGAAATACTTTGCCAACACACATATCATCTTCAATATTTAGATGTGAAGATTGACTCTCTTCTTGTTAATGGAAAATATTTAAAACAATATTTTCAATGATAGTCTAGGGTTGTGCCCTACCCTATCTACATAGTTTGTTTTCTTGTTTCTTTGTTTGTTTGGTCTTGTGTTTTGTTTTCATTCATGTAAATAAGAATCACATGTGAACATGTTTTTCGACTTATTTGTGTGTGGATGGGTTGAAAAAATTATTGTGACACTACAACATTTGGCTAACCTTTGGTCCTCCTTTCTTTTGGTTACGTCTTTTGGTCAATGATGTTTCGACATAAAATATAATCTTTCCGTAAGGAGAGTTTTTTGTTGAACCATGATACATGTGTCTATTATAGAAACCTTATTATTTTACTCAATTCTTTATGTTTCTATGTTTTCATGCTTATCCAATCAAGTAGAAAAGCAAAAAGAGGAAAAATCTAGACGAGAAAACCTAAATCTAAGGTCTTTATATTCTTCTCTGAAGGAACAACCTCTTTTTCTCTCAATAAGTCAGGATCCCTCTTCTACCCATGAAAAGAATAAGTGCCTATGCACAATCCTATTAAATAAATAAATAAGGGTGAAATAAGAGAAAGGATTCTTGCACAAGGAGGTGAACCAAGCAACTATGTTGGGGTACTATCCAGGCTCACTGGTAGCAAAGCAATGTTTGTGTTCCTAAAGTGACTATGTCGGGGTACTAACCATTCCTACTGGTAGTGGAGAAACATCGGAGATGAAAAAATATACTCTAAAAATCTAAAGCTCGTGAACTACATTACCCTTTCCTGTTTTGAAACATTGTGATATTGTTAGTCATATGTTTGTGTTCAACCGAGAAGGAATGAAGGGGACCATGTGTACATACAGAATCAATGGGGAAGCTCAAGTAATCCAAATAATGAATCAATACTCCATGAAGAACTAGGTCGTGCACAAAGAATTTACCAAGGAAGAGAAGTTAGAGTTCTACCAGTGTGTCACAAATGTTGTCACTGCAACAAACACCCTCCAAAATTTTTACTATACTTGAATTTTGGAGCCTACTATGGATATTGTGATCAGTTACTCCATAGTAGCTTCTCAATTGGTTGATACTTTATTTATTCCTTGAACTCCCTTCTTGGGTTGTAAGTGTTGTCATGCGGAAAGAGTTATTTTTGCTGACAAAACTAACCTCCCTAGGAGTCTAAGACTCTCTAGTGACAAACAAAACAATTAAGAGTAATCCTTCTCTAAACATGCATTATCATATGAGAAACCAAGTGTTTTTCTATCCTACCTGAAGTCCAATACTGTTGTAGCAGTCTAGCCTCGTCAATCCAGATGAGCTCCTCCTTCACTTCGAAACCTGCATACACTAACAATCAAACGATTACATAACACCTGAATATCTTATAAAACAAAACATATTCAACATATAGACCAAGGAGTATATGAAACAATTCATTAACAACAAATCATTGAGAAGAATGGACTTATTTGTATTAAGGAAACAAAAGAAACCATTACAACCTGAGCCTTGGTGTTGTGCAAGTTCCTCCCAGGGTCCAGCAAGAGTTTTCCTCTACTTTGACAAGCTCACCCACTTCCAAATGAAACAAGGAAGGATGGTAATCTCTCCTCACAAGCTTCTACAAGGAAGTCCTAATTCCAGCAGCATCTACTCCTTTGGAATGTTCAGCTTTCAACCTCCCCTCCTCTGGCCCAATGCCTGTATTTATAGTGTTCTAGAGGAAGTTATTCAAGTCCAACATCAATGGGATACTCCCTCTTTTGGATGGGGTAGTCCTCTCTTGATGGGATAAGTTCCTCTATCATAGGGATGCATGAACCATCTGAAGGCGCTCAATACACTGTCAAACACTCTTCTAGAAAGCTCTAGAAGTGACCACAAGTAACTTTTTTAAGATGACTCGCGCCTTTTACCTCGGGAGTATGCACCCCTTCCCTGGCTTACAGAGGTTGAAAGTATGCAGGTACAATGAGCTTGGGATGCGTACACGCAGGCAACGTAGAGAGAACCTGCGTACCCAGAGATAAACATGATTTTTAATGACTTTCTCTCTTTTTTGAAGTTTGACATGGAGAGCAGAGGTATAAGGCTTGACAAGGAGGATAATATGACTATTGATGGAGCCATATTAACTGTAGATAGTCATGGTGACAAATTTCAGTGTAACAAGTGTCAAAGTCACTTTCTCACACATGCTTAGTCTGTAATAGTGTATTTCTTCGCACAAGCTTGAACAGGCCTAGCATAGCCCATCTAGACAATGCCTATGGAATTTTCAATTCATGTTGACAATCAACGTTCATTGTCATTAACAATATCTCACTTTTGGTTGCGTTTGTACTTCTATATTGGTGATTTTTTCAAATTGTCGCTTTTGCGCACTATCATTTTTGTGAGGGTTTTTTCATTTTTTTTACTCTCACTTTTGCTTTCTTTCAATTTAATTAGTGTCATTTTCATGTTATCTTCACTATGGCATGTGTCACTTTCATCGTCGTTCGCATATCACAAGTGTTGTTCGTAGTTTCTTTTCATATAGAAAATGTCATCTTTTGGCATGGGAAGTGTTTCTTATCATGTAAAGTGGAGTTTTGATTTGTTTTAGGGGGTAATATTTGCATTAATGAATTCTTATTATCATTTGAACATGCATCACCCTCATTTACAAATTTTTTAGCATTGTCACACAAGTGTCGTCACTATCATCGCATTGTGTACCTTTAGTGTCACACTTGGAGTGAGTTGTCACAATGCTGTCACATTAAGCAAAGACTATTTTTAATGTGTTCTAAGTGTTTCATGTTGTGTCATCAAGTGAACTAAGTGTGTGATCATGTTTAAGTACTTATTTTAATTATCTTCCTCTCATTGATACGACATTTAGTCAAATTGGGAAAACCCTCCAACCAGACCACTCAACCTCCTTTAGCTAGCCTAAACTGTGCATTGTGCAGTCACAACCCTCAAGCAGTAGCCTTATCTCTTGGAACTGTGAAATGCACATTTTTTTCCTTCTATAATTGCACACAACACAATCTTGGTGCTCAGTCGCAACCCTTGAGCTCCAAAATTGTGCAATCCTTACTTCTAGCCAACCTTCTCTATGCACTACGCAGTCTCAAGCATCAATCCTCTGCCTTGATATTTTGACTTGTGAAATTGCACAATCACTTGACCTCTGTCCCTCTTGATATGTGCATTTGGAAACTTTAAGCCTCAATCCTCAAGCTTGAGCCCTTGAACCCCTCAACTGAACAACCTCCCGGTCTATTCTTCTATCTGAACTATGCATTGGGTAACTTCAAGCCTCAAGCTTGACCTCTTGAGTCACTCAACTATGCATTCACTCAGACTAGGATTTCACAACTGCACAATGTGTAGTCTCAAGCCTCAAGCCTCTAGCTTGAGCTCTTGATTCCCACAACTACAGAGTCCCTCTTCACAAGAATCTAGAACCATGCATTACGTAATCTCAAGCCTTAGTCACAAACATTGGCCTCTGGAACTGTGCAATCCCTGAGTCAGTCACTCGACGAGTCACTAGTTCGAGACCAACCAAGTGATTTCATGAAGCATGTTAGATTAGGGGTTTATTATA
Source organism: Pinus taeda (assembly GCA_000404065.3). Lineage (NCBI taxonomy): Eukaryota > Viridiplantae > Streptophyta > Pinopsida > Pinales > Pinaceae > Pinus > Pinus taeda. Next base: position 198,738 of record APFE030607390.1, read on the forward strand.
CTGATGTCATATTTTCATGAGTGGATTGCATTCATAGGAAATCTTTCATGTTATGACATGATGATGATGATGAAGGAGATGGAGAAGGAGACCATGCTAAGAGACACCTATGGAGCTAAAGAAATCGGACTATCATCAAGAAAGAATATGAAGGAACACAAGATCACAATAGAAGATATAATATCAAGACAAAATTGAAGACTCTTTATCTTCAAGTCACGAGGAGGAGAAACAAAATACCATGTTTTATATGTCGAGAAGACACAAAGAAACTAGTAGCTAAGATGACTTGACGCTGCAACATCATCATGTATTCTAGTTCATTAGTGTCATGTCATATTGTGTCATGATTCATCATATGGCACATCATTTTGTCGATTATGTAAATTCTATAATGGATAAAATTAATGTAAAGTGGAATTCCAAGAGTCATTCATGTAATGTGAAAAGTCATGTAGGAATTCAAAAGGTCATAGAGAAGTTGAACAATCATGAGGGTAGTCCAAGAGTCACAAGGGAGGTGAAGGATCACTCCACTTGTTATATATACACCCTCATTGTACAAGAAATATACTTTTCACCTTGGCTTATCCTATAAGACATCAGAGAGATAGATTCAGTACTTTTGGGGAGGAATTCATGGCTCCAATGCTCCACTATTGGAGTTTCTAATGTTCATTGTATTCATGTATCTTGGGAATTTTACTTAATACTTGAAGCCTAATGGCCTACACATTTTCATAAAATGAATGTGAATATTCATAAGACTATTTTGTGAATGTTTATGATTCATGTTTGATTTCACTTGTACTAAATTAGTTGAACTATTTCGGTTATTTTAGTGCTTACCTTATTGAAAATGTGTTATAATGGTTGTAACAATCACCACATCTATGTGGACTATTCTGCTTGATGTTAGGAAATTCTCTTTTTCTTTCATGCACCCATACTAGTGTGATAGTATTGCCTCTCTCTTAGAGACTCACCTTTCCTCCCTTTGCAGTGGAAGAACCTTGATACACTTGCAACCAAAAATTCACGAGGCACACTTACTTTTTGCAAAGGCACATACAAGCTTCCCTCTCTTGTTGATAGTTGAAGCCAAGGAAAATCTATAGTAATATATGGCAACCGGGCTGATACTCCAGAAGGGACTCCTATTCCAGATGGTGTTGATGGATTTCCAGCACCATCAACATGGCCTCATGACGAAATGCATCTCTTCATCTACAAGAGTACCCTGATCAATCATAGCGATTGATTGCCCAGTTGTTTAGGGTGTATGGATTCCTTTCGACTCCTAATGGGACCTAATTTCTCTATAGTGTTATCCTATCACATATCCTCTATCTCCTCCTATTTTTCTATAATGATGTCCTTCTCCTACTTCATTATTCTGCAAATTCAAGTTGCCCATTCCTCCTATCCACAACCTTGGACTACTCAACACTGCACCAATTTGTTGCAACTCTCTTCACCTTCTCCTAATCTCTTGCAACTTATTTTCCCACTATTCATTAAATGTTTGTGCCCCTCTAAGTTCCCTAAAATCCCATGCCTTCCACAAATATTTTGCATCCCTCGCAACTTCCCCTCATCTTCTAAAACTTATCAACATCTCTCCCATAAACCCTACCACTAGTACATAGGGTTTTGTGCTACCATATTGGTTTCTTGGAACAAAAATAATCTCTTTTCAACCATAACAAGGGAATTCCTTTTAATTGTCTTCCCCACAACTCGTACTTAAACAATGCTTTGGATTTGGAGAAGGATTTATGGTTCTTTGTAGCAAATTCAATAATGTAACCTTCCAAAGTCACTTGCACCTAAAAGTCAACAAATTTGGTTAATTTAGTATCTAGCCCATGCAAAGTAGCTAAATTAACTATGGTCCAGTTTCTAAATATTTGGCCACAACTTCCAGTTCCCGATTTGATCCACAATATATGTAACCAATGCTATAGTTCCTCAAGGAATTTACACCAGAAAATCTCATAATGATCGCATGTAGGTTCTGAAAATAGGATCTCCTCCTTAACCCAATCTAAGTTCTTCTATCTCAATTGAGCTTATTGTAGAACAAATACGTGAAGCTTTTCTTCACACCACTCGCAAGTGTTAATCTTTATAATCCTAGACACCATGATCTATAACCCTACTTTATCTACAAGGTCCCGGTAATGGAACCATTTCTCGACAACAAATTTTTATCATAAAGACCTATGCTTCAGCCATTGGTTTCCAACAAAATATTTCATCATAGTCTAGCGTAACATAGGCATTTTCGTTCCTCCGTAAAGGAGAAAAGTATCACTCGAGGCATGCCAATACTTCTAAATGTTATAAGGGCGTTTTAGATAGTGACATGATTTAGATTGTTACATAAAATATACATCGATTACTTATTCACTCATAGATCCTTAAACAACCTTACATAGAAAATACACATGGAGACATAACATGTAATGTAAGAAAGCATCACAATTGTTTTCTGAAAGGACACCCAATATATTTTTATTATATTACAAAATCATAGGAATAAACCCTGCAACATTCTCCTTGTGTTATATAAGGAATCAAGCCATTACAATGTATATTTGCAAAGACTATGCAAGATCTATTCATAATCATGCCAAGATTGGATAGGAACAAGACCAAATTACATCATATTATTCTCATAAAGTCTTAGATTTCATTCTAACATGATGTCAGCCTCTCTCTCCCTATCTATCTATATGTTCAGCTCAATCCATGTGGTTTATATATATATATATTCTCCTTTGTTTTGATATGTGTTCACTTGATCTAGTCCAACTTGATCCCTTTGATAAAATCCAACTGCTTTGGTTCACTTTTGCTTGATTCTTTCAAAACTAACATATATATATATATATCTGTGTGTGTGTGTGTGTGTGTGTGTTATTTTTGAAAGAATATATATATTCTCCTTTGTTTTGATATGTGTTCACTTGATCTGGTCCAACTCGATCCCTTTGATAAAATCCAACTGCTTTGGTTCACTTCTTTATTCTTTCAAAATTAACATCTAGATCCTTCTTCCACGACCTTGGCAAGTCTTGAGGTAACTGCTTCCTTTCTCTACTTTTCTATTTCTTCTTTTTGTTCCCACTTTCAAGCATGTTTTACCATTTATTTTTTGCTTTTGTTGATCATCTTCTTGGTTATTTTCCAACAAAATTGCTCAAAACTCCTCCAAAAATGAAGGACCCAAAATGTGACTCCACCAAGCCTAGGGACACTCGCTAGGGATGGAGCTAATTCGCTACACTCATCTTTAATGCTTGATTATTTAGTCCCTTGATGCATCACTATTTGTTGCACCGAATTCTAAGTAAGAGGAAGGTTCTTGTTATAGTTTACAACATTTTGGTGCTTCCCTATGATGCAACCAAAATCAAGAAAAGAGAATTCATGAACTCGTCATTCCACAATTCTTGGCACCCTCATGGTAGAAACAATATGTATTAAAGGTATATCCAAATTCTTGGACATATATAGAGATTCAAGGGTGCCAGTAGTGTTGTAGGTTTTAGCCCTTTACAATTAATTGTTGCAAACAAATTCTTAATAAAATAGATAATATTCAATAGAAAACACACACATAAACACAAATATTTTATCTTAGAAACCCAAAACTAGGAAAACCAAAAATATTTTTCAAAATATATTCTTCTATACAATATTGTAATACAATATTTATACTATGGCATCAATGAACCACTGATCCATTAATTGTGAACTAGAATACAACCGTAGTTAACTAAAACTACAAAACCATGGGCGAAACCACCATGAACCACAAAACCACTCTTAGAAAAATAATGTGCCAAAAACCACCAAAAATAGACGCCAAACCACCCAAAATAATTTTAGGGGTGAAGCCCCCCCTCCCCCCACACACCCCACTCCCACTATCAAAACCACTTTTAGAAAAATTGTGTGTCAAAAACCACCAAAACTAGATGCCAAACCACCTAAAATAATTTCATGGCTAACCCCCCCCCCGGGGGCCACTATGCATCACACATTTTATAGTGGATGGGGTTAGTTGTGCAAAGAATATAATACATACCCAACATTCTCCCACATTTTGTTCTCTGCGCACATAGGGGGTCATTGGAGTACATGATTAAACATCTATGGAAATAATTCCTATTGTTTCTCTACATAAAGAGAACTTTTAAGTGCTCATAAATTTTGTTAATGAATATTAAAGATTCTTCAAAGCATCCACTTTTTCTAGTAGAACCTTATTTTCTTCAATCATATCACTCATGAGGTGATATTGAACATCAATATGATTTGTGTTTGAATGATCAATTGGCTTCTTTGCTAGGAAGATTTTACTCTGGTTGTCACAATATATCCTTACAACTTTTTGTACTAACCTAATACATGATGTTAGGAATGGGATCCCCCAAGGCTAGTTTTGGGGCTAAAAGCCCATGTTTTGGGTCAAATTTTGTAATAAAATTGTAAAGTATCCGCATTTTGTCGTCGCGAAGTGCAAAGGTGTCATAAGTCATAAAGGGTTGTTTGCCCTTATTTTGTAAAGTATAAAGTCAGATCTAAAGATCTACCCATGGTCCATGGACCATGGGATTGTATAAAAAGAGTTAAGTAAGCTCTAAGTAGTAATAAGTTTTTGAAGAAGTCTTGAGCGATAAGGAGGAAGTCTTTAGAAGTCTAAGTTTCAGGTCGTAGCGTAGGTAGAGGCTATGCAGCTGGGTGTGCAGAGGTCTATGGTAGAATTCTGCAGTTGAGTGCGCAGACCCCTGCAACTATGTGCGCAGGGCGGATAGAGTTTGTAATCATCTAAAGATATCAATAAAGAGAAGCATTCTACAAATTTTGTGTCTTTTTTTCCTATAAATTCATCTTGCCTTATTGTGTATGAATTTCATTTACAATGGTTATGTGATGCATGAATGTATGTAATTACGTTGGTTAATTGAACCCAAGTAAGAATATTTGTTTACGCGGTGTTAACTGCAATTGTTTAGTAAGATAAATAAGACACTTAAGGTAATTTGGGAATCTACATGATACACTCCTTTAACAGTGCAAAAGTACCTGAACCACATGTTAGGGCTATGTGAAGTTCAATTGTACTCCTTCACAGAGGTATCGAAGGGCGAAATAAAGGGCTAGACAGATGGAGCCCTAGAACTTGATGACCTGCATGAAAGCAGGAATAGGAGGAAGAAAATGACATCATGACCATCTCAAGTGCAGAAACTTGGTTCCAGCATCCCCCCATACTACTTCGGACAATAGTGTAGGGATTTGTTTGGCTAACTAATGATGAACCTGGGTCAGGCCCCACACAATCAACAAATGGTTCCATTGCCAGGATCGGAATATGCATAAGAGATGTGTGATGTCGTATCACTGGAATCCAACTAAGAAAGAGATCGGAGATTGGTTGGATAGGAAGATCCACAAATTCACGGTGCAAGAGAATAGAAATCCCTCGACTGATAGAGAAACAATGGCTGGACAGGTACCTATATGTAAAGGTCCACAAGATCATTTTTCCTTTCTAGTTGAGCTATACGAGTGGATCGCAAAGCTAGCAGATATCCAAGGAAGGTGGAGACTTAAGAGTCTTATTGTCTAGACCTCGAAGTTAGTACAAAGATTGGAAGCCTTTGAGGATAAGAGCACTCACGCTATCGATCATTGCCTCGATCGTAACATAGGAGGATTTGCGACAGAATTCGTGGTCGATACCTCAGTCAGCTATAGCGAGGCAGATCGACACTTTTTCAAAGGTCTACGAGGTAAGTACTTGAAGTATTTGAACACCTTGATTAAGATGTTATTATGTGAAAAACAAGTTATGCAGCTACCTTGATGTTCGAAGCTGCGCGAAGAAAAAAGACTTACAGGAACAAAGGGATAAAGGGTCCTAAATATTGTCCATTAATTTCACCTCTCCGAGGTGACAAAGAGGGAGAAGCACAGGCTTCTCCACGAAGTGAAATTCAGTTAATAACACAAGTATTCCCGTGACTACCACCTCCACCTACACCACCTCCAACTTCGCCACCATCACTTGCAACTTCACCCATACCACCACAGCCTCCACTGCAGTTCAGCATGGAAACTTCAGTGAATCTACATTTCTTGAAAGGCTTGGGAAATGAGGACCCAAACCAGTTTTGATTCATTGTGAAAGTCGTGTCGGAAGCTCAGGGTGTCACAGATAATCACATGAAGAAGGAAACACTGGTTAGTGCTTTGCAGGATCACGCGCTAACCTAGTACATTAAATACTCTAAGGATAACCCAAACGATGAAGTGGAAAACATGCAGACCACGCTAAATAAAGAATTCAATAGGCCTAAATCTGAGGCACAGTCAATTCTGGGGTTCAAGGAAATTGTGATGAAACAAGGCGAGACACCTAGGGAATAAGATCATAGGTTAAAGTGTAAAATCCATGAAGCTAGTATGAACTTAACATATGGACAGCAATGCGAATGGTTTGTGGCTTCACTCCTGCCACACCTAAGGGTTGTGCTATCACAACATAAGATTATCACTCAGGTAGAGGCCTTGGAGATTGCAATGAGACTGCATGAAACACCAATGCAGGATATAAATTTGGGGGTTCAGTAGATCCATGAGCAGTTGCGAAATCTTTTCATTGAAATGCAAAGCTTGAAGTAGAACATGACAGTTCAACTGGAGGTGTGCGAAGAGGTATGGTGCTTGAAATGCAAGGGTCAGGGGCATGAAAAATACCATTGCTTGTTCTTTGCGAACTATATTGCAAGAGGAGGATTGATGCCTTTAAGGCTAGAAGTTGAAGCAGGACCAAGCACGGGAGCTATTTTGTGGTGTGCTATATGTGAGGTAAAAAGAAAACATACAATGGATAATTGTCATTTGTTGTAGAATTTTGTACAAACACCACAACAACTATTATGCAACGTTTGTAGGTTAGTAGGGAATGATGAGAGAAACTGCAGAAGTTATGAATTGATGATGGATAGAAAACCCACCTATAGGGTTTAGGAAGAAACATGGCCCCCTTACCAGAGAATAGGGATGGCGTGAATAGGCTTTTAGGGGCGCAAACGAGGCTTCGGCGGAGGAGCGCCTGGAAGAGGTCAGGAACAGCTAATCTGCTATAATTGCAAAGGACCAGGACACTATTCCCGCAATTGCACTAACCCAACGCGCCCATCGTGCAAATATTGCACCCTATTTGATCATGAAACGAAGGACTATCCTACGCTAATAGCAAGGATACATGCCAAAGGGGCACTACCACCTCAATCGACTTAGAACCTGTAGATGATGAGGTGTTTTCCTTGCGAAGAGGATCTGAATGTGAATATAATGCTCCAATGTGGAGTTGCAATAGGAGATGATAAGGGGAAACAACCCAAATATAGCGCACGGGCTTGAAAAGCTCCAACAAAGGGAGCTAAATTTGATTTGGAGTGCACATGTGAAACATTCATGGAAGCAAAGAAGAGCTTCACTGAGGCCTCCACCTCAAGGAGCAAGGATAAGCTTGATCAAGAAATGGACCCTTCTATGCTTACAACCTTTCTAGATACCTGCATGAAGTTTTTATGTGACAACAAGGTTGTGAAGGGATTACATGAGCTTATAAATAGATGCGTCGAAAACACTCTGGGTGAATGCGCATGGTCCGAAAGATTGGTAAGCATAAAACAAGGACAAGACGAGAGATGATACTGGCCGCGTAGATAGGAGAGTATGAAATGGATCAGGTTATTTTGGATCTGGCGTCAAACGCGAACACCCTACCAAAGAAGACTTGGGAACAGATGGGGAGACCCATGCTGCAATGGTATTTGATTTAGTTAAGGATGGAAAATCAGCAGAAGATCATCCCCATGTGGCGGCTACAAGGG
>APFE030607391.1:6852-57455 GCA_000404065.3 Pinus taeda
GCACGTAGAGGAGCAGATGAAGGATTGAGAGAACAACTGAGAATCCTTACAGCTCGCTTAGAAGCAGTAGAGGCGGATCGGCGACGGGACCTAGAACTTGGGGATGACAGTGAAGATGAGGCAGCAACTGTTACAGATGGGTCAGAGGAAGAAGCCCCAGAGTTGAGGCTGTTGCGATCAGTTCTGTTAGCCAGCAGCAAGCCCAAAGCGGATGCCTAATTATGATGGTAGTCTATCCGCGGATGTCTTGTTGGATTGGGTGAGTGAATTAGACAAATATTTTGAAAATGAGGAGATCAGTGAGGACAAAAGAGTTAGATTTGTTGTGACCAAGTTAAAAGGACACGCTGCCCTATGGTGGGATAGAGTCCAAGCGGACAGAAGGCGAATGAACAAACTGCCGATAAGAAAATGGCCAAGGATGGTGGCAAAACTGAAGGGTAGGTTATTGCCTAAACACTACCAGGTTGAACTTTATCGGCGAGTACAGAATTTAAGGCAGAAAGGTATGACTGTACAAGAATACACAGAAGAATTTTATCATGTAAATTTACGTGCTGGTTATACAGAGGATACTCCCGAAAAAACAACAAGGTACGTGAATGGCTTAAGAATGGAAGTGTTGGACGAGATTAGCATTCTCTCTCCCCAAAGTGTTGAGGAAGCCTTTCAAAGTGCTGTAAAGGTGGAGGAAAAAATCAACAGGAGAAAAAACAACAGGAGAGGGAGAGGAAATGGCAGAGGACGAGGACAACCCTATGGCAGCAGGAGAACTGCCGCAAACAACGAGGAAAGCAGCAGTTCCATAGCTTCAGGGACAAAAAAGAAAGGAGAAAGCACCAGAGGAGGTTGGGCATATCAGCAGGGACGAGGAAATGTCCGCAGAAGAGGGACTAATGTCCAGTGCTACGGGTGCCATAAGTGGGGGCACAAATCCTTCGAATGCCCAGAAGCTGAGCATGCGGGCCAGAGGGGAACACTTGTTGCACAGCCTGAGGAAGCTGAAGCCCAACCCTGGGAGGTAGAAAATATGGCAGAAATAGGGGAAGCTTTAATTTTAAATAAATTGTTGTTGAAACCAGCCAAGGAGGTGGCTGAACAGACCCAGCGAAAAGCACTGTTCCGAATAGTTTGCAAATCACTTGGAAAGTGTTGTAAATTGATAATAGATAGCGGAAGTACAGACAATTTGGTTGCCACCGAAATGGTAGAAAAGCTGGGACTGAAGCGACTTAAACACCCCACACCTTACAGGTTGTCGTGGCTACAGAAAGGCCACTAGTTATTAGTTGATGAACAGTGTGAAGTTGAATTTCGCATTGGCAAATATCACGACATGGTGGTCTGTGATATTATGCCAATGGATGTGTGCCATATACTACTCGGGAGACTGTGGCAGTATGATCGGAAGGTGACACACGATGGGAAGACAAATTGTTATAAATTTGTGAAAGATGGGATCAAACATACACTTGTACCCGTCAAGGAAGAGGATGCAGTGGAACCGAGTGGAACAAAGGCACTATTAATTGGAGGAAAACATTTTGTGAAGCAGATTGAGGAAAATGAGGTCAATTATGCAATTGTGAGGAGGACAAAACCGATGTTGCTGAACACAGAAAAATCAGAACTGCCTAAAGAAATTCAGGAGCTGTTGAAAGAATTTCAAGATATTGTGGTTGATGATTTACCTGATAAATTGCCTCCTAAGAGGAGTATCAGCCATCACATTGACTTTATATCGGGAGCAATCTTGCCATAGAAGGCTGCGTACAGGATGAGTCCGAAAGACAATGAAGAAGTTCGCAAACAAGTGCAGGAGTTGCTGGATAAGGGACTTATCAGAGAAATTTTGAGCCCCTGTGCAGTACCAACAGTACTTGCACCTAAGAAGGGTGGAGAATGGCGAATGTGTACAGATTCGCGGGCTATTAACAAAATCACGATTCGATACAGATTTCCCTTGCCCAAGATGGACGACATGATGGACTGTCTTAGTGGGGCAACTTATTTTACAAAAATAGATCTGAAGAGTGGATATCATTAGATTAGGATTAGGGAAGGAGATGAGTGGAAGACAGCATTTAAAACCAATGAGGGACTGTACGAATGGTTGGTCATGCCATTTGGATTAAGCAACGCTCCTAGTACCTTCATGAGATTGATGAACGAGATGTTAAAGGAATTTATTGGCAAGTTCGTTATATTGATGATATCTTGATCTTCAGCAGAACGAAGGGAGAACATCTTCAACATGTTCGAAGGGTGTTAGAGAAGCTACAGTAGAACAAACTACTAATAAACTTGAAGAAATGCACTTTCCTGCAGAAGGAGATGGTCTATTTGGGATTTGTGGTTGCAGAAAATGAACTGAAAATGGACCCAGAAAAGATTGCAGCAATTATAAATTGGCCGTCACCAAAAAGATTATTTGAGGTACGTAGATTTCATGGACTAGCAAGTTTTTATCGGAAATTTATTAAAAATTTCAGTGAAATCTGCGCATCAATGTTAGAAACCATCAAAAAGGCAAGTCAACCTTTTTGCTGGACTAAGGCGGTAGAAGACAATTTTCAACTTTTGAAGCGAAATATCACGGAGAGGCCAATTTTGAGACTGCCCGACTTTAATAAACTTTTCCAAGTTCGATGTGACGTGAGTGGAACAGCTATTGGCGCTGTGCTCAGTCAAGAAGACAGATCAGTGGCGCTCTTTAGTGAAAAACTAAATGAGAGTTGGCAGAAATATTCCTCATATGACAAGGAATTGTATGCAGTGGTCCAAGCTTTGAAACATTGGAGACACTACCTACTGGGCAGTGAATTCATTTTGTTCTCTGATAATTCGGCATTACAATATGTAATGCAGTAGCACAAGTTAAAAGATAAGCACGCCAAGTGGGTAGAATATTTCCAGAGTTTTACTTTTGTGTTAAAACACATAAGTGGGCAAGCCAACAAAGTGGCAGATGCTTTGAGCAGGAGAGCCTTGCTCCTATAGGAAAGCAGCATACAAGTGATGGGATTCGAACATCTGAAAGATTTGTATCAGACAGGCACAGATTTCAAGGAAGCTTTTGAAGCCTGCCAAAATCCCGTATTGAGAAACGCAAGCCCATGGTTAGACTATAATTTACAGGAAGGATTATTGTTCCGAGGTGGGAAGTTATGTATCCCAGACTGTTCAATGACGGAGAATATAGTACAAGAGAAGCATAGTGGTGGATTAGTGGGACATTTCGGAATCAACAAAACTTTGGAGCAACTCGGACATTTTTATTATTGGCCTAAAATGAACAGGGATGTACAAAGATTGGTAAACCGGTGTAAAGTCTGCCAACTGTCCAAGGGACACAGTCAAAATATTGGACTTTACACACCACTACCCATTCCAAGCATGCCATGGGATTCGGTCAGCATTGACTTTGTTCTCGGACTGCCTAGAACACAACGGGGGTATGATTCGGTAATGGTGGTGGTAGATATATTTTCAAAAATAGCTCATTTTATTCCTTGCTAGAAAACTAGTGACGACACGTATGTGGCACACCTGTTTTTCATGGAAGTTGTTAGATAACATGGCCTACCCAAAACTATCATTTCAGACAGGGACGTAAAGTTCACAGGACACTTTTGGCGCACCCTGTGGAAAAAGTTGGGCATGTAGTTGAATTTCAGCTCTGCGTATCATCCGCAGACTGATGGACAAACGGAGGTGGTGAACATGAGCTTCGGGAATTTAGTACGGAGTTTGACTGGAGAAAATTCACGATTATGGGATCGAGCTCTTCCCAAGTGGAATTCGCTTATAACGATTCACCCAATCATAGCACTGGACTTAGCCCATTCCAGATTTTGTATGGCATCCATCCTCGAGGAATACATGAACTACGAGATTTGGGAAAGATGGAACAGAGAAGCGCAAATGGGGAAGATTTTGCAGAAGCAATGAGCGAGCTTCATGGAAAAGTCAAACTTAGGTTGCAGGATAGCGTACAGAAATACAAGCAGCAAGCAGATTCAAAACGACGAGAGGTGCATTTTAATGTTGGAGACGAGGTCCTTGCGCATCTGTGCCGGGAACGGTTTCCTAAAGGCACATATAACAAGCTAAAATATAAGAAAATTGGTCCATGCAAGATCCTACGGAAATTTTCAGCCAACGCTTACGAAATTCAGCTGCCACCGGACATAGGCATATCACCTATTTTTAATGTGGCGGATCTGTTCCCATATAATTCCCAAGCAGATGAAGATAGTGCGGTACAGCCAGAACATGACACCAAAATGGAAAGCGATTCTTGGAAGAAACAGTTACCTTCGGCCTAGACCCATGATATTGAAGGGATCCTCAGCACCTAGGTAGCCAAGAAGACGCGCAGGAAGGAATATCTGCATTACCTCGTCAAGTGGAGAGACCTTCCAATGGAGGACAGCTCGTGGCTCGACGCGGCACAGATTCAGAAGGTTGGTTATTCGGTGGAGGAACTCATGGAACGGAGCCATGAAATTTCTTTTACCCCGGAAGCCTGATGCAGGAGCATCTGGTTAACAAGGCGGAGATAGAAAGAAGGTTGCCATGGTTTCTGAGAAGGACAGAGAATATAGCTCGCAGAACGGACAGCATGTCTGTTTCGTCTTTATTTTTAATTATTTTTATTATTTGTTGTTTTTGGTTTCTGTTTAAAATGCCTAGAATACTATAACAAATTCTAATTAGGAACAATAACATTAGTTAGAATCATTAGTCGCTGAGCAGTTATTTACTATTGTAAAAACAGATAAAGGGAAACAAGCTAGCCATTTATAAAAGTCAAATAAGAAATAACTGATGTAACTGATAATTGAACAACTGTCAGCAGTTATCAAACTTCCTGAGAACAATGTACAAAAACTAGGGAAAGCAAGCCCATAGGGGTTCAAGAGTGAAAAGTGAAAAGAAAGAATAGAAATAAAGATATACATTTTGGTTTTTTTCCCAGTGCACAAACAACTCTTACGTGCGTCCTCAAAACGAAATAGAGACTGTACAATTCCATGCTGTGCCTACATTTTATTTTTCTTTCATGTACAAAACCTATTACATGTTCTTGACAGACTTTGAACCAGCAGAAGGACAAACAACCAAACGGGAGGTGACACCGACCAGCACCGGTCACGAGTTATAACGCCCAGACAAATACATTTACAAGGTACGCAAACGAAATTGAAGGCGATACAAGTTTTCTTTCCACATATAATTAACAATTCATCTCAGCATAAATACAAATATTAAGAGTCCATCTCAGCATACAAATTAGTGTTCGATGCAGCTTCAACCCTACCTAGTTCACAAGCCTAGGGTTTTGACCAAAAGTCATGAACACAAGCCGCGGCAAGAACTACTCTCTACAGTGGCCAACCACCAAACCAAAGACCCATACAAGAATCCATTACAGACAAGAAACAAAAAAAAATCTACCCGGAAGGTATCCAGAATTGTCGGAAGCCAATGCATTCAACCTAGTGAACGGCTCCACCTGCGTAGGGACGAAAGGAGGAAGGGTTAATTTCCAACCCTTGAAGAAAATTGGGAAACAGAGAAATGGAAAGGGAAATGCAGAGAGCATGAGCAAGAAATCATACCTGAAGGTGAGCCACGACTGCAAAGAAAAACCCTCGAACGAACGAACCCTGCTCACAGAGGAGCTGAACCATTAGAGTCTAAATAGCTGTGGTAAAGAAATTTGGTAGGTAATGAGAGCTTACCAGTTGAAATAGCCAAGAGCCGAACAGGGCAAGCCTCAAAATCCATCCAACTTGGAGGCTGACGAACCGAGAATGCAACCAGAAATGCCATTAACTTATAATGCTCAAATAACCATGGACTCTTGAGAGAAACGAACAGACAACACCGTGAAAAACAATAACACTAGTGAGAAGCGCCAAACGACAGAGGAACAAACATACAAACGATACAGTAGTGAACTTACCAAAGTGACACCAGACCGTCGAGGCATACAAGCCAGACCTGCAGCAACAGAACCACAACCAAACGTTCGCCATACAGTTAACCGAGCAGGCAGAGACTGCATTGTGTTTTCACCGCAGACAATACAACAAATACAAAGGAAAAATCGCAGAGACTGTAGAGCTAAACTACCAAGTAACAATAATAACCCAAAGGGCGCAAACAGGGTAAAACCCAATCGAGAACTTTCCAGGATCCCGAGAAGGGACAGTTGTCCACCGATAAGACCACCCCAGTACATACCAAGTTGATTGTAAATCAAACTAAAATTAATACCAAATCAATCGTATACTGTCTGGTTCATAGAAGTGTTATACATTAGCTTAGGAGTCGCGGGACCACATGGGCTGGCCCCATCAAGAGAGTAAACATTAGAATGTTTATGACCGTTTCAAATGGAAATGATACATAGAAATTAAACGTTACAATGTTTAAAATAGTTTCAAATGGAAATGATATATAGAAAGTAAACGTTAGAATGTTTAAGGCCATTTCACACGGAAATGATATAAAGCCAACATTACGCTAGATTCATCTGATTCGTTTCATCTTCTCTAAATTGCGTTGGTTTCTCGGTTGTTCTTTCTCATTTTCGTTTGGCCGTTTGGCTTGTATCAGCTTCCTCTGTATTTTCATTGCTAAACATGTTAGTTGGTTTTTACAGTCGATTTTCTTTTATTTTTTTTTTGGTTGTAGCAAAAACGTGTAGCTCGTTTTGTTGGTTGATCTTTTCTTCATTTTTTTGGTTGATAGATTTTGTTTTATAGCAGAATATAAAGGGTGGAGATGAAACTTGATATAAGAGGATCATTAATTGTTACATTGGAGATATGATACTAAAGGGTTGGGTACTAGAGCTGATGACAAGTGAGATCAAAACATCGCTCCCTCTGTCACTTTTGCATCTCATCATGAGAGATATCTCATACAATGGGTGAGGTCACGAGGAACACCACCAACGTTGTTTAAGGTCAGCAGTCGATACCCATTAGTGTGGTTTATTTTTAATATTATCTGTTACTCTCTTGAAGGATTTTTTGAATTGGTTATTTCAGATTCCAAAGCTTTTATTGTTTATTTTGGGTCAGTGTTTGAGATCCACATCATATCGGGTTTGATTTTAAATATTCAATGTTTCAGAAATTGAAATTGCTAGGTATAACTGTATTAATTTGGGCTAATTCTGAATGGGCTCTATCTACTACAGTGATCAGTATTGAATGGGATACGTATTAGACATAATACTGATTAATCAATACATCGCCCTCCATGTTTACGGCCAGTATTTTGGCTGCCAGTTCAGTACCTCTATTCCAGTTCTGGTTCGCTCAGTTCATTTCGCTTTGTGTAGCGTTTGACTAGAAGTTCCTCTGAATTTTCTGGCCCACCAGCCTTCTGGTGGAATTTTCTATTTTGGCCCGTGAGGATTATCCATGTATTGAACGCGATTCTGGATTATTACTAATTTTGGCTATTCTTTACTTAAGAGTTATAAGCGATTCTCCGTGTTTACATTCTGTGATTTGCAATTTTTCTGCCTTACATTCTCCGTCCAAGATAAACATTTTGGTGAATATAGAAAGCACACACTATGCTTTTCGGCTCAGCAATTTTGAATTTTGAATTTGAATTTTGAATTTTGAATTTGAATTTTGATATGTACCGGTCGTAGAAATATCTCAGAAAAGTACGAATAGAACCCTGTTCAATTAGAAACTTTATATTAACAATCACACAATTTTACCCAAACTAAAGCAAGTTAGGAACAGATTGACTTTGATATTCAAGGTAATAGACAAGCGTATATCTATTGTACCTGTAGTTTAACTTTATTAAGTAAATTGTGTCACTCATCATACAACTTTTTCTCATCATACAAAGGAAAAAGTTATCAATATTTCAAGATGTTATGAGGAATTTCAACGTCAAGTTTTGGTCCTCCACTTTTGAACAAGGCGACACTGATTTACAATGGAAGCTGAGCGATTCTAAAGTGAACATGGCACGATTTCCCTTTTTTTACCATGATCTCTAAGCACATTTTTTTTTCTCAGAAAAACTTTTAAACATGGAAACAATTTACTAATATATCCACAATTTGGAGACCAGAAGCTACTGAGAATTTATCAATAATTATATCTTTGATCATAAAAAGATCCTTTCCAAAGGCCAAAGAATTATGGCTCGCCTGTTGTTCTGCTTCGTATACTTTCCCCCTCTGAAATAGCAAAGCCATCATTCCATCCCTTAATTTCTCTGGCTATGGCTCTGCATAAAATTACAACATTATCCAACACATCCCACTGGTGCCCAAAAACAAATGACAATCAGTCATGACCGTGGATGATGTCATGACCGTTGATGAAGTCCCTTCTTAGCAATCCGGTGATTGAGATATTCACTACAAATATCTATTTTATTGCAAACGGTTCATTAAACTTAATGAGGGTGGTGGCAACGTCCACTATCCAAAATTCAATGTTTTTCAAAGAATCTCATAAGAAGGGGGATTTCCACTGCCCTCCTTAAGTTTACTAAATTAAATGCAATAGGTATAAGTAGTAAAAATCTGAATCACGGGATTTCTATTCTGGCAATGGTCTCGATAGAGGACTTGTGAAAATAAGAAAATTACTCTTGAGTAGGGTAAACATAGAGAGTCAGTTAATTGAGTGATTGAGTATTTGAGTGTTCATGCAAGTGGAGTGATAGATGACTTTTAGTGTGTGGTTGCACGTGGTTACATGTCAAGGCAAGTAACTAGTTGGAAAAGGATAAATACCCTTCACGGGGTTCATTGTAACCATCATGTTTTGTGTGATCAATAGAAAAGCAGCAACTCGTGTTTTATGTGTGAATTCATCCTTTGTCTCCTCATCCTTTCCAATAAGACCATGACAGGTTTCTTGATTGAATCTATTAGATGTGTTGGTTGATGTTATAATTCTATGCCTATTAAGTGAAATTGAGGGTTGGGATGATCTACGAGAGGCAAGTACATGAAGCATAACATTAGGCGCAACATAATTCTTTGGCTCTTGAAAAGTGTCTTTTGTTGATCAAAGATATAATTATTATTGAAGGCCCAATAGCTTATGGTCTTCGACTGGTGGCTATATTAGAGTACATTGTCGCTACGTTCAAACGTTTTTCTTAGATCCACCGCATAGAGTTCATGGGAAAATAAGAACCAAAGCATTAGAGGATGTTAGCATGAGAATCAGGCAGTTTGGATTGGAAACCAATGTCTGCACGACGGCTTGATGTCTGCATAACATCTTGAAATATTGATAGTTTTTTACGTAGACGAGAATACTTTTTCGTTTTACTGTCACTTTGACGTAGATAAGAATAATTTGTAAGATGAGTGACACAGTTTATTTAAGAATGTTAATCTACCTGTACAATAGATATACACTTGTCTATTAGCTGTACTTTGAATATCAATGTAAATATGTTTGTAACCTCCTTTAGTTTGCGTGAAATTGTCTGATCGTTAATATAAATTTTCGCATTGCACACAATTTAATTGGGTTCTATTCGTATTGCTCAGTTTTATCTTAGATATTTATACAATTAAAGCATACATAACTGTGTTCCATACACCTTCAAAACTTCAAAATTGGTGTGGCGAAAAGCATAGGGCATTGTTTCTATAGGCACCAAAATGCTTCTCTTAGTCTGAGAATGTAAGTTAAGTAGAACTGAAAATCAGAGAAATCAGAGAATCGCTCATCCGTATAGAATAGCCAAAATTAGGGATGGTATGAACCGCTTTCAATACAGAGATGACGCCGAGGAGCAAAGAACATAAGGATTCCAGTAGAAGTAAAGTGAAGCAGAAAATTCGGAGGAACTTCTCATAAAAAGGAACCAAAAGAGAAATGAATAGAGCGAAGGTTCTTTTTAATTTTGAATGTTTCATACATTGAAATTCTTGGTTAGTACTGTATAGTTAACACAAAATTCGCTACTAATACAAGAAAATTCGCTACAACTGTATTAATAATGGGTATTAACCAGTCATTCTCGCTAAACGTGCAAAGTTACACCTAATAAATGAAAGATTTGGAAAGATCATCTTTAATTAAGCATATCTAACTATAGGAATTCATGCTTTGTGTTTTGTTATAGGAATTCATGATTTGTGTTTTGTTATACAGTTAAATCTTTT
The DNA here is from genome assembly GCA_000404065.3 of Pinus taeda. NCBI lineage: Eukaryota > Viridiplantae > Streptophyta > Pinopsida > Pinales > Pinaceae > Pinus > Pinus taeda. The sequence continues at coordinate 17,036 of APFE030607391.1, forward strand.
TAAGCACACTAACAATGAAATGATTTGGGAAAGGTTGTTTTTATGGAATTGTAGTTATTGATCTGATGAGTCATAGTAAACAATGGGGCTGCTTTTGGATGTTGCTCATTTGAATCATGTGTTTTCGGGGTGACTTGCGACGTAAATTCCATCTTTATTAAAATTGGGGTTATTTCAATTTCTGGTTATGACATCTCGTTTATGCCTAGAATAAAATACACTAGCTTTTGGAGAGGGAGACAAATCTTCATTGGATATCGTCAAAATTGTTTTTATTAGTTTAACATGAGGTTAAATCACCAAAATTTAGGAAAGATGTCTTCTCTTAAAACATTTCTTCTCATTTCAGTCTGATATTTATGTGGGGTCTATCACATTGGATAAGCCAAATGGAATGCACGAAGAAAAATGGGGGTGGGTGGCGCAAATTTAGTTTCAATATAAGAAACCTTGTATGCAGGAATATGTTGAAGTTTGAGGTTGTTTAATGAGGTTGCTGTTGAAATTAAAATCTCTTACATTTGAAAATTTACTTTCGGTCAAGTTTGAATTCCAGTGATTTTGAACTGCGAAATTTAAGCTTTAATTAGGAAGAATTTACGTTGTTTCCATTAAAATTTAACGTTTTAACCATTTATGTCAGCTACATTTGAGGATTTGGATAATTTCTGACATTGCATTTGGTATTTTATATTTGATGGTTAAATTATTTTGCTTTGATGCGAAAATTTAACCCGTCTTGATTTGTTTTATCGACTACATTTGAGGATTTGTACCATTTCGTATTTTATGTTTGACCGTTAAAGTATTTTGCTTTCTCGTCAAAAAAGCGTTGGGTATTTTTGAGTTTGAGGTTTCTTGTGAACGAAAAATCTGATTTCAAGATATTTGATTGAATTTAATGTTATATATGCGTTCGAACGATTACAATGGGAGTTTAATGTTATATATGCTTTCGAATTAGTTTGGCAATACTTTTGAAGCTAAAAATGTAGCTGAAAGGAAAATGCAAGAAATTAATCAAACCCTAATCACTGATGGCTTTGATGGGGAAAGAAGTGAACAAGCTAACAAGCATCAATAGAAATGGGAGGACTTAGGCAAACAAGAGGAAATATTTTGGAGACAAAAATCAAGAGTACAATGGCTAAAAGAAGGGGATAGAAACACAAGGTTTTTCCACATGTCTACAATGGAGCACAAGTCTCACAACAGGATCTCAATGATCAAGGATTATAGAGGCCATCATCTCAATAACCACAAAGAAATAGAATTTGTGTTGGTTCAACATTTTCAAGGCAAAGCTGAGGAACCTCTCTTAGATAGATCTCAATTTATCAGGGACTTCACAAATCACATTCCTAAGCTAGTAACAAGAGAGGATAATTATAATCTTAATAGGTCGGTGAATGAAGAGGAGGTCAGTGAAGTAATCAAAGAAATGCATAATGGAAAAGCATCAGGCCTGGATGGTTTCAATGTACATTTCTTTAAAGCATGTTGGAGTATTGTTAGGCAAGATATATTGTATGTGGTGGAGGATTCCATGAATAATAGAACAATATTCAAGGCAATCAACACATCCTTCATCTCCTTTATTCCTAATATGACAATGCTATGACACCAGATAGATTCAAACCTATAGCTTTATGCAATGTGGTGTATAAGATAATTTCCAAAATAATTGCTAATAGACTTAAACCGCTTCTTCCTACTTTGGTCTCTATGGAGAAAACGGGGTATGTGGAGGGCAAACAAATTCTCAATAATAGCAATCAAGCTCATGAGGTGGTTCACTCATTGATAAGTAACTGGTAGGCAAGAACGATTATAATTACTTAATGCATCATGATTAATGAGAAATTACCAATGATATTAAGTTAAAAAGTATAAAGTAAAAGGATTATAAAAGACAGATATTAAAAATTAAGATAATTTTAAAATATGGTTATATCATCATATATATTAATATTCTAAGATATATGATGATATAACAATCTTTTAAGATTAGCTTAATTTTTAACATCTGTCTTCTATAATCCTTTTACTTTATACTTTTTAACTTAATATCATTGGTAATTGCTCATTAATCATGATGCATTAAGTAATATATGTGCTTATGGGTGAATGCGAATACAAAATTTGGAGTGTCACGATATTTAATATTTTTATTTAATTTAGAATATAGTTACTAGTGCGGTGCATGTGATACATGCATATGTAGCTATCATATGCATGCATCGTATGCGTGCTAATATTAGTGTGCTCTCTATATTAATGATGGGTCATTACAGATGCGTAGAGATGTACAAAGGTTTGTGACTAGATGCAAAGTATGTCAGCTTGCAAAGGGACACAGCCATAACACAGGGTTGTATACGCCCTTACCTATTCCAAACAGACCATGGGACTCAGTGAATTTATACTTTGTCTTAGGTCTACCAAAGACACAACGGGGATTCGATTCCATCATGGTGGTGGTGGATCGTTTCACCAAAATGGCACATTTCATTCTGTATAGGAATTCCAGTGATGCCACACATGTAGCACATTTGTTCTTCACAAAGATATTCAGATTACATGGCTTGTTGAAATCTATTATTTTAGACCGAGACATAAATTTTACAGGTCTTTTTGGCCGGACCTTATGGAAAATGTTAGACCCAAATTGAACGTCATCTCAACTTATCATTCGTAGACCAATGGGCAAACCGAAGTGGTGAATGAAGGTCTGGGAAATATATTAAGGAGTTTCGTTGGTGAAAATTCTTGACGGTGGGATCGTGTACATGCACAAGAAAATTTTTCTTATGACGATTTTCCCAACAAAAGCATGAGCAGTAGTCCTTTCCAGATCCTATATAGAATGCACCCACATGGAATACATGAGTTGCGGGATTTGGGTCAGTTGGAGCGCAAGAGTGCTAATGGTGAAGATTTTGCAAAGGCAATAAATGATCTTCATGAACAGGTGAAATTAAAATTATAAGAGATCAGCCAAAGGTACAAACATAAAGTTAATTTGAAAAGGCGAGAGGTACAATTCAACATAGGGGACCTGGCATTAGCACACCTACACAAGGAAAGGTTTCCTAAAGGTGAATACAAAAAGTTAAAATGGAAGAAAATTGGGCCTTGCAGGATTCTTCGAAGGCTTTCTGCATATACTTATGAGTTGCAGTTACCTCGAGGTATAGAAATCTCACCCATTTTTAATGTGGAATATCTATACCCATACATTGCATCAAATCGAGAAGACAGTTCGGAAAGATGAACACAGGACACCCAAAATGAGAATGGTTCATGGATTAAATAGATGCCCCCAGCAAAGCCTTTAGAGATCGAACAGATCTTAGAAACCGAGTTGGCAAAACGGACTCGAAGAAAAGAATATTTGTGGTACCTAGTCAAGTGGAAGGGCCATCCTATAGAAGATAGTTATTGGTTAGATGCTGGCCAGATTCAAAGTGATGTGTCCTCTATTAAAAAGCTCATGGACAGGAGCCCTAAGTTTAATTTACCCCAGGAACCTATTGTAGGAGCATCAGACTGAAAAGGGGACAGCTGGAAATAGTTTTTATTTTTGCTGGAAAGAAAGAAAAACATTTTGAATTTTGTTTTATTTTTTTATTTACTTAAATTAAGGTTGGCATATCCATTGTCCTTTAAAACTTAAGAAAGCAAGAAAAATAGGATTAGTTAAGAGTATGTTTAAAAAAACTTTTATATAACTCAAAGGTAACAGAGGAACAATTCCTCAACTATAAGAAACTACTAGTAAGGCATTGTAACAGCCCAAATAGATATCTATTTTGGTCAACATCTCATCCTGAACAAATCCTGTTGATAACACGTGTGGAAGAAATTTTTTTTTTCACCAGTATTCTAATTTTATATCTACTTGTCTGATTTTATATCTATATGCAAACAATTTAACCATTCAATTCCCACGTAATTCGAATGAGGAATCGCACGTAGTTAGTTATACCTCCAGATCTATATTTTATTCCACTATTACGCTCAACGTTTGATAATCCATTTACATCAGTGGGGTCAGGCGTATAGGGTACCTCATGGGGTACACTCATCTCATTGTCTGTTAATTCTGCGGGTCTAGTACCGCTTTGCTTTTTCAGATTTTCGACACCGGAGGTGCGACTGATCGAGCTCATAACATCTTGGAACATTCTATGGTTGAATGTGAGAATGGCTGTAGCATTGCAAATAATGAAAATTTTAATTAGTGGGCGGCAAAGCTATATACGAAGCTATATAATAAGCCTAACAATGGAGTTGTCTGTAAATTTGTAAGTGTATATTGCAAGATTGCAGGTGTCTGAATGTTTCAGATCACAATATGAGGTTGATCAGTATGGGCAGATTTCTCGACAAGTTTACAATTTTCTATCTTAGGCAGGCAATTTTATGCCTAATTGTATTGTAATTTAAGGGATTTGAAATGGTGTTGCCTTCGCGGGTGTGCTTGCAGGCAGACCATATAATTAATAAAATGATTATTATTTTGTGTTGGGGAGGAATGACCTTCCCCGTCATCCGATCCAGTTCTGGATCGGGTGGCAGTGTCTTTTCTTTATGGCGTGGAATATTTTTATGCTTGATTCATAAATTTTATGACATATATGTCATATTAATATTACTTCACCATAAAACATATTAATTTGCTGAACTAAACATCAATACAACTTTTATACTATGACATGAAAATAGTAACTTTATGTGAGGAAAATGTCACTTTAGTTTTACTTTTCTTGGTCATACGACTTTGTTCAAAGCATATAATAAATCATCCGATAGTACTAGTTTTTCTTCATAAAAAGGTATATGTGGGTTATCCAGAAAGCTCCACTATGTAATTATGTTGTCTAGTCATGAGGACTATTCATGACCAGTTTCTTCATGGGCCTTAACTGGTTAAAAGACATCCACTTTGTAGATAATATACTTTCCATAGGATTGATGGTAATCTTGTAATAGGAAAAAGATTCTTTAGTCACGAGACTCAAAGCACTTCTTCGTCTTTTGGTGGATATTGAACCACATCTCTGTGATTGATAGAATCTAGATCATTAGTACTCCTTATCTTGCATTCAATGATCATTTGAAAGGTGAATTAGTGGATGGATTGGATCATCTAGTGACTCACATCACATTGTTTTTTCATGCAGATTCTTTGGTTCTCTGTTCACATTAATATCTCATTATATGGTATGACATAATTAAGATATAATTTTATGATTCAGTAACTCATTGGAAAAGTATGTAATCCTATAATCTTGATATGGTATACTGGCATGCTGGTGTAACTACTCACCATTGGTTCACTTTACAAACACAGTTTAAATAGCACTTAACTTTAGTGATCATTTTTCACCTGCATCTATGGTTCAGTCTGATCTAAAAACACAGAAATAACATTCTGTGAATGTTGATCATATTATTCACTAATTATTTGTTCGATTACTGTCCTTTAGCAATAACAGTTTCTTGGCATTTCTCTGTTCCATTATTGCAAGAACACAACTCTCTCAATATGATCTCCTGTAAATTTAATTTTGCATTGCAATTGCCATTCAAATTACATGTATCTACTCATTTACTACTCATATCATTCGTATATTGAACACCACCAAGCTACATGACGGTATATTTAGTCTCAGTGGCAAACCATACAGATTTGGATTAAAGCTCAGATGTTGAGTATAATGTTACATGACGTTCGTAATGGTTAAAGTTGTCTAAAGAGAAATGGGAAGAAGAAACTTGCAATTTTTTGGGTAACTAATGATAGTTCACGTGATTATGGCCATCTTGGATCTAATATTTAAGGTCATAAAGAAGAAATATCACAACAAAGATAATAAATTAGTAAGAAGAAACAACCTATTTTGGAGCATAAAAGAAGAGTATTGTGGTATTTTGAACATAATGGAAGAATTTGGTAACTTGGTATTCTAAAGGTATCACTGTAAGGTCTATCTAAGGATGATGCACCTAAAGAAAGAAATATTGGCAATCAACCAATGAAGTTGAATAATTATGGTAATAATTTTACGAAACTTGGACGGTATGATAAAATGATGGGAAAGGATAAGTGTGTACATGACAACATCTATAACAATTTTCCCTCTAATGGGAGAGCCACATTGTAAAGTTTTCCATAGGTGACTCACTATATGAATGAATTATGGAAAACAAGACGTATGGTCAGGTAATTTTATTATGTGGATAAGCGGATCTTATTAAATTTATTTTTCAGGTCTTACCCAAATTGGGAAGAGTAATGTAAGAAGTTACATGATGACCAAGTAATGATAGCTTGGAAGATATAGGAAGGAATGTTGCCCAACTTGAATAATTATACTATTTAATAAGAAAGAGTATTTTGCCCAAATGGAGGAAGGGGTCAATTTATGATTAAGCAATCAACTGGTATCGAACGTGACAAACTCGATGAGATCAGAAAATAATTCTTTGAAGTACTAACTGTTAAAAAAGTCAACATTGGTCAACAAATCCCCGTGCAAATCAATTAAGCATGATATAGAGTTAAATCATGATGGAAATATTATTTGCAATAGCGATATTGGAATCAGTGAACCAAAATGTAAATGGATGTAAATTCAAGGGATTTTAATTTTGAGATAAGATGATTTAAATAATGATGGTATCTCTAGTAATGAATTTCACCAAAATTTCCTTTGTGAAGGAAGAATATATGACGAGAGATTAAGACTGAAGATGATAATTATGAAATTTAACGATGTACTTAGATGTCGAAATGATTATTCAAAAGTGATTGAAACCTTGATGAAAACATACTGACGATGTTTGATGAACATATGGTTCTTATAGTGATAAGGTATCTATACGATAATAGCGATATGCATAGGAATTATGACATTATGTCAAGGTATATTAACATTTTCATGTACTACTTGATGATAAGTATTTAATGTTCAATACTCATGACGGATATGATATGCACAACGTGGCATATGAATTATGATGTTATAATATGAGGATTATTGACATGTGGTTCATTTATGTCAACGCATGATATGTCTTGATATAATAATGAAATGGTATAACTGAAGCATGCGATAGTTCCATGCCATGCGTAAACATGCAGTTCCTTGCAAGAGTTGGCACGTGGATTATTCCTATCATACTATGATGGTATGGTTAATGCATTGGATGCATGTTGAAATGTGATGATTCACAGGACTCCACAAATAGGCCAAGAGGGCCGGTTAATTTGATGATCTCATGCGAGCCCATACGCACGAGGGAGAATAAGTAACACCATATGGGCTGGGGACAAAACTCAATCAACACTACATATGCCAGTGGTTCCTTTTTCTTTGTATAGCTCTTGATGGGTAGCTCTTGAAGAGCTATGGGACCATCTTGAGGAGGCCAAGTGTCTGATGTTCCAGGCTAGGTGCCTGTTATTTGGATGCCGAAGTCTGGAATGGATGTAAAGGACTTCGATGCCTCGGGCTGTGTGCCTTAGTAGTTGTGGAGGGAGTGGGCCAGCCTCCGAGATGCCCGGGGTCATTGAGTACCGGACCGGATGCCTGCCTTGGGGCAGATGAGGTCACAGGATGCCTGCCTTGGAGCAGATGAGGTCTGAGTCAGGCACGAGCGTTGGGGCTAGCCTTGGACTAGGATACAGACCGGGTCTGGCTTAGCCTGGTGCCGAAAGTGGGAAAAGGACAAAGATTCCTTGAGATTTCCCAGGGTGTTGGGGACTTTTGATGCCTGTTGGTTATACTAGTTCAGTAGAGGGTGTTGGCAACATGAAGAAAATAATAATACAAAAAATAATAATTAATAATAAAAAACTTAACTTCGGGATGAAGTTCCTTAAAGTGGGAGAGTATGTAATATCCCTCCCTTAATAATAAATAATAAATAATAATAACTAATAAAAATAATACAAAACTAATAATTAATAATAATAATAAGTAATAATAAAAAAAATAATAAATAAATCACTTGATAATAAATAATAAGAATACCTCAGTTGCGGGTGATTAATGGGCAATTAAATGCAGGGGCAGCATCATTACTCGGCAAGTGGCCGCCCAAATTCGCCAGATGGCCAGGCGAACCTCGAACCTGCTTCCTCCATCTGGCCATGATCAATGTGGCCATTAATTCGTGTGGGCGATCGGTTGTTTACAGCTCTATATCAGACGTTTACCTCGGCCCACAGGTGCACTTTGTGCAGTTGGAGTGCGTTGGGATGTTAAGCGTCTAGAATGTTGTTTCTTGGGATGTTAAGTCTTTGTGGTCTGTGCGATGTTTTCTCTGGTTATGGATGGTTGGCTCCTGAGCGACCAAGCCGACGATTGAGCTGTGGTTGTGTTTGCCAAGATTCAGACCTCAGCCCTCTGTACTAAAGGCCTTGGTCTTTACCTTGGGACGCCCAGGCTTTCTCGTCTGCCTGCTTCAGTTTATTCAGGTCTCTGTGTGCAATTCGCCCCTCGACACTCTAGTAGATCCTTGGCTTCAGTTTATTCTGGTCTCTGTGTGCAATTCGCCCTTCGGTGCTCTGGGAGATCCTCGGCTTCAGTTCAGGGTGGTAAGTCTTGTCCCACTCACTTGCGTTATTTCAACAGTTTATTTTCCTCCTTGTAAGCTTCTGCGCATTAATCCTCCCCTGGTCAAGGACAACTGGTCCAAGGCGCTTTGTGGTGAGGGGAAAACTCGTTCTCTAGGTATCATTGTGTGTAGTTTTGCTTCAGGATGCCGCGAGAACGGCAACGCCTCATCTGTCAGCGGGGTGGTTCCAGGGGAGGCGCGAGAGGTAGAGCTTCCTTGCCACGATCCTCAGCCTCATTTGACTCCCCCTCTGAAGAAATCAACTCCCATGGAGCTAGGTGGGGACGCAGTAGAGGAAGAGGGCGGGGATGGGCACCTGTGTGTTTGCTCGGTTCTCACCCCTCCACCCGCTTCCGGTTTCCATGCACCATGGACAATGCCATTAACTATGTTTCAGTTCGGATCGAAAATTTTGAACACGCAGCCACGCCAGAGGTCCCAGTGGAGCCACATCCACCCTCGCCTATTCAGTGTCTGAGACTGCAGCCTGCGGAAGCCTCGGGTGCGGTGGCGGGAACAATGGCGGGAACAAGCGAGCTTGCAAAGAACGACGCCCCATATACAGATTCGAGTGCGTCCGATCAATATGCATGTCCAGTGGTGGAAGAGCAACCATCTACCTCCGTGGATGCTTAAGCCTGTTGCTTGGTTGTTTTGGAGACTGCTCTTACAGTCTCAGGATGTCAGTACAGTGGTCATAGTGCACAATGGTGGTTATGAGTCAGTCCTGTTCTTTTTGGGTCGATTCACATCAAAGTATGTATGTCTGTTATGTCTGTAGTTATGTCTGTTGGTACTCCAATGTTTGTAAGTTTCTCCTTGCCTCGGGAGGGTTTGGGTGTTTTCGGCATGTGTCTAGTTTTCCATGGGTTCCGGTTTGTGGTCAGTGGACAGTCTCATAGTCCTTCAGTCTCTCAGGTTCATTTTCAGAAATGGTATGCACTACTGTTCAGCTGTAACCATCTCAGCATGGTGGATGTAAACTTTTTGTAATCCGTTTTTGTATAATATTAGAAGTAGCATAAATTACACAAAAAAAATAATAAGAATAATAAATAAGTAAATGATATTTAAAAGTTATATAAAAAGAAATAAGTAATAAAAATAAAAATAAAGATAGTAATAACCATATTTAAGCTCTAAATAAGAATAAATAGAAATAAAAGAAGGAAATTATCAAAAAGAAGGAAATAAAACAAGAAAGCTAAAAATCAAAAGGAAAGTAAAGAATAAAATAAGAAAAAATTTGCATGCAGACACATGGAGTCTGTGCATGTGGTTCCCCTTCCAATGTTTTGTTCTATTTAATAGATGGTGAGGAGGATGGGAGGTATCCATCATTCCGAGATTCTATCTGTCATTCTCTTGGGAGAATGGTATACTAAGACTTAGGAGCATTGGCAGTAGTCGTTGATTGAGGGCTCGGGGGTGGCCAGTTGTAGCAGAATCCTGCACAATTGAGCCTACGGTTGGGAGGAGAGTCGTTTGAAAAACCTTGTTGCGGTAAGCCTACTTCTACCACAGGTAATCCCAGGTAAGTACACTTCATAGTTTAAATTTAATGTTAGTAAGTTAATTAGATATGTATTTGGGCTATTACAGGCATTAAAAAGAAAAAACGAGATCCTCATGAAGGATGCTACCATTCAGAGAGAAAAAACCACATAGAATTTGAAATTACAATTTTTTCTTAAATATCTATGAAGACAAATGAATCTAGAACCTGTCATTAAGGAAGCAAGACAATTTCTTCTTTTCTTGTGCATTAATGTTTCAGACATTTGGTTAAAGAAAAATAGTGAAATAATTCATTACGAGGCCGAATGACATCGACAAAAATCTCGTGACTGAAGACATCTTAGACTACGCACTAGATAAAGGCAAAGGCAACAAAGATATCATATCCTTCCTAAAAAAAAACCTAGTACATTTACATTTAGCATTCAAGCACACATGTACATTTTTTACATTTCCAAATTTAACAGTTCATTATACATTTATATAATGCAAAATAGTAGAGGGTTGTGAAACCGACGAACACTGATAAAGCAACGATTTGCAGGCCAAGACTAGTCAAACAATGAGTGTGTGAAAACCCATGAAACCATACAAACACACAGAGAAAGCGAAACCCCAAGGGTTATACCCAAATAAGGATTGTGCAAGTAAAGAGAAGAAAAACCACAATACAACCACCGAGGGATCCTACCCTATTTTTCCCCAAGCTTGTGAAGACTCCTAAGGACGAGGTCATGGAGCAGCGTTCTATAGGCACAGCCTACACACCACCACAAAAACAAGGCGAGTAGTCAAGAAATCAGAAGGGAAAACAAAACAAAAGGACAGTGAGCAAATAAACGAAGGGAGGAATAGGGATTTACGTGGAAAAGGCCTAACTCTGAGCCAGAGGATGAGAACTGAGTCTCTCGCCAAAGGGTTTCTCCCAACAGAAATGGCATAGGATAATTTTACCTGCTCACCAAGGAGCCAGAGGGTTAGAGACATAAGAATGAGATGCAGAAATGAAATTGAAAAAAAAATTACCTTAAGTAGTGTTTGTTGAGCCACCCACCACAATGGCAAGAAAGAACCTGTGGTTACACAGAGCCAGATCAACACTAGAAGCAACACCAAAAAAAATCATCATGAGCAAAGTAGAGACAAAGACTCAGGTGGGTAACAACGGAAAAAATGAAACAACTTGCAGATTGAAAGTCGACTTGAAACCTACAAGAACCAGCAAAATAAACCACCACAAGGAACAAGCGAAGGCACAACACTCATAAACCACCACAAGGAACAAGCGAAGGCACAATGCTAATACACCACCACAAGAAACAAGCGAAGGCATAGCGCACCCACAGAGTCGAAGCAGAGCAACCATGAATACAAGAATGAACTCCTAATTTACCTCGGGAGGTGTGAAATGGAAGCATTTTCGAAACCAAGACTAGTAAAAACGGTAGGACAAAAAAATTAAGCACATTAAAACCTCAAACCAAAACCCTGTACTGTTTATTCGAAAAATCAACTAGAGTTAAACGGTCATTGATCAAGATTGCAACCAACTTTGTACCTGGTCACCATGCAAATCAGTTGTTATAGATTCATACGAAGGCACGTTTTACATTGGTTAAATTTTAGGTAACTCCTACTTATCTTAATTGTTCATTGGTATACGAGATTAGATGCAATCTAGACAAGGTTCCAATTCAAGAATCCCTACCTTGCATGATTTTCAGTGTTTGTTTTTAACTATAATGCCAAGGTTCATGGAAACTAGTGCTACAACACTTAGGCTCATTGCAACATGTCTTGCGAGGACCCGTTTGTTTTAAACTATAACATTGAGGTTCATGACAACTAGTAGTGTTAGAATGATTAGGATTATGGCAATCGATCCTACGAAGACTGTGAACACTCAACAAATGTTGTTGTTGTAGCGTTTGTGAGAAACTATAATGGCGAGAGTCTTGAGAGCCCTAAGAATTGGGCTATCCACGACTTTGTTCTCTGTGATAATGATTTTAAACTTCAGTTTTAGAGGTCCCGAGGGTGAAAATATAAAAAGTTTCAACTCCTCATGCTGCCATTGAAAATTTGTTGGAACCAAAAGTCGATATGTTTCCTAATTCCGAATAAATGACGCACCAGTATGGTAAAAGGCTTAACACTTAATTAGTTGATTAATTCAAATGAACAAAATATTCATAGGTGTGATAATGCTCGTCTCCATGATATTTAATGTTAACAATGGAAGAGTGATCAAGAAAAATATTGGAAGACCTCAAATGAAGGAAACGAACTTTGAAATTGCCACAGAGAAGTATTCATTGTTAGTTTATAGATAAAATTAAAGATATTATTTAGGAATATATCATTCTGAAATATAAAAGTAATTCACTCAAGTATTTTGAAATTACATGAGCAGTTCAGTTTATCAATTTTTAGTCCAACGATCTTCACAATATTTTTCTTTTATTTTTCAATTATTCTATGTTTCTGTAAATTAATATACCTTTTAAAATATTATAAATTAGATTTATAGTGAATTTTATTATATTTTAATTGGTTAAATTTTATAATTATTAAATTTATTAATTATATTATAGTAGATTAATTATGTTTAATACTTCAATTTTATATTTTATAATTATATTTTTAGTAATTAATGATTAAATTTTATAATTAAAAAACTCGCAAGAAAACATTAAAAAATAAAATAAAAGTAAACTATACCTATAAATAAATTAAAAACTACACGCATTTCTTTATGTTAAAGTCCAAATAGGATGAGATAAATGTGAGTGTGATGTTCTTTAAAGTCCAAATGAGATGTGATAAATGTGAGTTTTCTGTTTTATTCATAAGAACATTTTTAATTGCATCATATATTAAACATAAATCCTAATTGGATTGTAAACTTTAATTAGTGAAGTTATTCACAAAATAAATTTAGCTTTAGTTTTATTGTTGGTACTTCTATCTTTATATTTATTGAAGTATGATGTTTTATGTTTTTAGGATGATGATGCACTATATTGGACTTCAGTGCCTTGCCGTTGACGACACGTCACCACTTTTGAAATGCTAATTTTTAATGTGCACATTAGAAAAATATTTTGCACCATCACCAAAATAATATAACATTCGAAATGTCACATAGTAGTACATAATAATTTATATATATATTTATTATATTCCAATTTATATATATTTATATATATAAATATATATATATATTAATGTTGAAGGTCAATGTTTAGATAGTTGACTATAATTCTAAGTGGTCAACACTATGTTAAGCATATTTAATAGTAGTCAAGATGATGACATAATCAAACGTAGTCAATCTTTATATGTGAATATAGACAATCATACTAAAACATGTTCAATTGCACTAAATATATTATTAACCATAGTGAAAACATAGTGATGTTTAACAATAGTCACACATTTCTAACCATAGTCTAGCCATAGTGAACCATCATCAAATATGATAACACTAGTTAACTAAGATTAGCCATAGTTAATTATGGTCATCATGGTCAACTGTTTTTAACCATATTTAACTCTCTTTAACATGCTTGAATTTCATCAACTATGGTCATTCATGTTCGACCATGGGAAACCAAGGACAACCATAGTTGATCATGGTAATAATTGGTCAAACATAGTCACCATATTCAACATTTAAAAATCAAGGTCAACCCATCCTCGACAGGGCCAACCATTGTTAATACGGTCAAATAAGGTCAACCTAGATCATCATGGTCAAATGTATTCTTCCATTATTAATATAGCAAACCGTAATATTAATAATATTATCAATAATCCTTTATTGAATTTATAATATAAATAATAGCTTGGGTTTATAATATTAATCTCTTGGGTTTCTTAATCACAAGGGTTTACAACATTAATCCCAAGGTTATATTTTGTATTAATCTCTTGGATTTGTAATATTAATCTCAAGGCTTTATAATACTAATCTTACGCGCTTACAATTTAGAATTTAAATATATAATTTTGGGGGGTTTATAATAATTAATCTAATGGTTTATAATCATTAGTTTAATATGAGGGTTTTTAATATTGTGATGTTGGAATGATACAATAGTACCTGTAATGTGAGACAGTCAATTTCATGATGAATATCATGATATTATGTTATATTATAATTTATTCAACATCGTAATGTGACAATTCAAAATTATAATTTAATATTAAAATTTATAATAATATAGTTTCTGATAGTAAATTTTATAATATTGTATTTATAATATTAAGAACCTACTTGAATATCCCTAATCTACCATAACGCTTCTCTATTCTTTTAATTTTTCTAATTGGGTCATAAACTAGCAGTTGCACCAGACATTGCAAAGAAAATGCCGTAAGGCAATAGATAACATATAACACTATGTAAGGCAATCGATAGCATATAACACTAACTAACGCTTCTTTGCCCCACCACCTCCGAGCTGGCACCCACTGTGCTGGCAACCAACAGCCGCGTAATTTCAAACGATCCCTCCCGCCAAACATTCATTTGCTCCATTCGCACAACCGGAATAGGTCCTCTCGAGCATTCGTTTTTCCTGCTCACGGTGCTTGCTCACCTTGCAGGTCCGCTCGCGGTGTTGAATCTCGGCAGGCTGTGCCCTAGGCGTAAGGTAAATTATACTCTGTGAACAATGACATCCACCATTTTGGTGGGCGCCCGGAAGGCCCATGCATACGAATCCCACCCCGTGCTGCTATAAACTGTCTATATTGGCAGCTCCCAGCGTCTAGCGAAACAGATACATTCAAGGTCTCCAGTTGGGCGTAGGTTCGAGCAACGCTGAATGTGTTTTCCCATTGCATCATAATCAGTTACCAGATTTATAACGAACCACTTAGCCATTCAGACATGTTCAATAGTTTTCAGGATGTGGTTTAATGGTTAAGAGTTAAGTAGGGAGGTCTAATCTCGAACAAAATTATATATATCTAAAAATTGCTCCAAACGCGGTCCAATCTCAAGCAAAATTATATATATATGAAAACTGCTCCAAACACAATTTTTTTAGTTGAAAAAAATACAATAAACCACATACATTACAATTGAAAACTCAAGCTCCTGCATCCAGTGTGCTTGATTGCATACTACCCACTTAGCCATGGAGGCCATGAAAATCATATAATTCTAAACCACCACCATTGCAAGCTTCCTGCATCCATTGTGCCTGCCTGTGCACTTTGCCATGTGCATAGTTTATTTGGCCTTTTCATTGGGGTGATATTTTGAGTACAAATATATTCAATTTTGTGAGAGGAATTTGGTGCACATTAATTTTCACATGCTTGCTAGGAAGGATGACCACGGAAAAATGCAAGGGCGCCAACAGGTGGAGCATTGATGTAAGTAGTAGGCTCAGACTACCTGAAGTATGTTGCCACATTTAATTTATCCTCCTTTTCAATTGAAAACATTTTCCAATGCTCCTTTGGTGTGGTGCCATTGCTTTCTGCAATAAATGAATTATACCTTGCTATTTTAGCAAAAAAATATATAATAGCAAGTGAATCTCATTTTCGTGTCAGATCAACAACCTTTTTCTCGAACTTCTTGTTCTTACTTGCTGAAAGAAAACTATGTTTTTTGTTATCAACCTTTGAATATTTCTTTCATGTATTCTCTTGCATTATTATGGCGATCTGGGCTCTATGTGAAATGAAGTGACCAGACTGTCATAAGATTAGGTTAGTAATTCAAACAAGGCGATGACTGCATGTACATTTTGAATTGGTGCCTCAATAGGTGCTAGCATCTCTAACAATTTTTTGAAGTGATTGATGTTGTTGGCCACATCTTATGTTGTCATCTTTATTTGTGAAAAAATCCTCAGCTATATCTTAGGATGACAGCTTGATATTCAAAATGTTAAACAGCTTGAGTTTCATTTGATTGTTGTGTTTGGCTACATATTAGGAGCCTCCTCTTTATTTGGTGAAGTTCCATCAGACAAATCTCACAGTTATAGCTTTATTTTCACACACTGTGCCCCATTTTTCTTTTGGTGTTTTGGCACTGCTCATGTGAGTCATTTGATCATTAATGCTCAAAATGCTACAAGTAAGAGTCCTCTGATTATTAGTTTCCGATTTGTTGATTCTAGCATTTCATATCGTATGTTTTACTTCATCTTCTTCCAGAATGCTAAGTGATCTTGTTCAATAATGGAATTCCCATTTGCAACCTCAACCTCCAGATGAAATCCCATGCTGTTAAATTTTACAACCAGATCTATTTTAGACAAAGAAGAAAGTCAAGCTAGCTACAGCCATGGTTCTGGTGTACTTTGAGACTTCTAATTTGCATGGGTGTTTGTTATATTGCTTGTTCTTTTTCAAATAGGTAACCAATCTGAAAATTAAAGTCTGGCCTTCCTTATGAACAGACCATTAGCTTTGGTATCAAATATTGGAAAAAAATCCAGTGATCAAAAAGAGATATTGAGCTTGTGTTCGCAACACTAGAGTGCAATATTAGAGAGTAAAATATGTGATAGAGAATTGCAATGCTTTGAAAATAAAATGCATGAGTCAACCTTACATTTTTTGGAATTCTCCCACACTTACAAAGTGTGACTATAATTTATCTATTCAAGTTGTTGCCTGATTATCATGTTGTCTTCGTTGTTGCATTCTCCTCTGTCTTCTTTTTTTTGTGACAGTTTTTGTTGCCTCATTATATATTTTTTTATTATTTAATTAAATGTATTCAATACTTCTCTATAGATAAGGCTAAAATGATTTTTTCTTCTAAGGCTATTCATAAAGCAAGGTCAGTTAACCTTCCTAAAGTACTATTCAGCTGTCCTTACATAGATAGTAAGACAAAACCTTGCTTTCTAGGAGATGCGGGTCTAGAGGATATGTGAAGATTAACAAAAAATCTAACATTCATTATATTTATCTTGCATGTTTTATTTGATGTATTTCCTACATTTTTTATCCTGGATAAACATGATTATTTGTTTTCCTCTTGTTAGAAAGGGGTAATTCGAGGATAATTCCTGCACAAGGCCTTGGGCTAACTTGGAATGTGCGTTACTCAATTTAAAAATTTTCTATTGTTAACTCAATGTAGCTTAGTGTTACTGCCACCTGATTCAAGAAAAAAAAGAAGTTGGATAAATAAGCTTAGAGTGTATTATCTGAAGATCCAAGGCCAAAATTATTTTTTGAAGCCTGAATTTTATATTACCATGTATTGACTGACAATCTAGAAATATATGGTAGTATTTTTTTCCTTGAGCTTTACTGTGTTATCAAAAAGCCCTATTTCTTTTCAACTTGTATGGATGTTTGGGGCTTGGCATGGTTTTTTGGCTGGATGTTTACATAGTAGCTGTGTGAAGGGAAAACACTCTTCTGCTTTATATTTGTTGTAACTTGTTTTATGGTGCATCTATAGGCTGCAATAGTCAGTGCACAAAAAATCTAGAAGCAAGTCAATTATTTACACAACAAAAACTTGAACAACACAGACGATGCCATAATGCCAGTACACAACATATGCCCAAGATCCAGTAAGACATGTTTCCTTTCTAATTTATGGCAAACTATACTTTAGGAACTGTTGAAACTATACAAAACTTTGGAATGTTATGAAGGCATTCAACAATTATATAAGCCACCTTTGATGCAATACATGAGCTTCCAATGTTGGTTGGTAGTTTGACTTCTATTAATCCTCGAGACAAAACACCTTCGATGTTATTTATGAGCTTCCAGTGGTGGTTGGGAGTTTGACTTCTATATTATCATTCTCCAACAAATGTGAATCAATGATTCAGACCTTGATTCCATGTTGACCCATTTCAATTCCCAAATAAAAATGTATTACAAATCCTGGGAGCACAAATTAACTTAGGCATTGTTTATGAAGGTACCATGTGGTGATTGTGAATCCAACCTCCACTTCAATGACTTATTCCTTTGTGAGGTCCCAACATGAATCCTAGACTGTTTCTCTTTTTCCAAGGTAATGGTTATCAGAGTCTAGTGACTATCAGTGATAAAAAGTGTTGGAGTTGATATTATTCCATTGAGAGGTCCCGGTATGAATCCTGGACCATTTATCTTCCGCCATGGTAATTCTTATTACACATGTGGATTTTCAACCGAACAGTAAAGTTTACAAATCACAATTGTTGACAGAATGTAATCCAATTCAAAATGCGATGAAGGCCCTGGAAGTTTTTTACAAAACCAGAATTCTATACAGGGTATGATCTCTATAACTAAATCCTGATCACAACATAAATTCTGAGCTCAGTTAAGATCAGTGAATAATCTATCAATATCTTAACTGGAAATAGATTTTGTTTTTGGTTGTGAGGATTTCCCGTGAACCAGTGAGACTCCTATATCATTTTGCATACCATAAAAACCGTGCTTACATTGATTATGCTGTCAGAGGACAACATCTCATGCGTGACAGATCATTCTCAAGACTCGTACTGGTACTGCAGCTAGCAGGAAGGGTTGGTCTACAAAGGCATGAAGTGCAGTGGATAATCCCTGTATATAAAATGACCCTATATATGAGCCTTCTCTGTTTACACTACAGACAAATCTACTTTGACATAGAGGCCTAAGGAATCAGGATCTACAAAACCGAATTGTGTTAACATTGCACAAAGGTTTAAAGACCTTTTTCCTTCAAAAATAAGATTAAGGAAACAATCCCTAACTCTGTTTACAATTGTACACAGGGTTTGAAAAATCATTTTAATTAAGTGCAATTTAATTTTTTATTTATTTATTTATTTATTTTTATTTTATTTTTTGTCGGTTATAATTTTCGGTAAGATTATGATTTTGTATTCTTTGAAAATATTTTTTTGAATAGATAAATAGATTAGTACTATGAAATTCCTTCTACTCACACATCTGGATTATGCAGATTTAGATTATGTAGATTTTACAACTCAAACTTGTGATTCTAACTCTTTCTTATTAAATTTCAACGAATTAAACAAAACAATATAACAAAAAAACACCAAAAAATAAAAGATTTGACTGGATTAAACTAACCCTTACCAAATGGAATATTATAAAAGCACTACAAAACTATGCTTTCAATGTTTAAATCAATGAAAACTATAGCTGCTCACAACCCACAAGATAAAACATTTATATGGAACAAAGATATCATAAATTGCAATAGTAAATGGTTTAATCAAACAGTCAGAAATATGGCAATGAATCAAAATCAATGAAAACTACAGCTACTCCTGAGCCACAAGATTAAAGATTTCTATGAAACAAAGATATCAAAAATTGGAATATTAAATGGTTTAATCAAATAGTCAGAAATATGGCAATGAATCAAAAAAATATGTCCAAGGAAATATCAGTGGGAAAAAACCACTCAAGGTTATACATCAAATCCTTCAAGGAAATAAGTAAAATTTCATGCTAGAACACATTTCCCGTTTAATTATCATTCAGCTAGCCCAATTTTGAACCAGAATTGAAAAATAATTAATACAGAACATGAAAAAAATTATAAATTTGCATGGGAGAAAACACAACTAAATTTGCATGGGAGAAAACTAAACTACTTTTCGTCTGACATCAATATCTATTGTAAGCTGTGTGTAATCATGTCTCACATAACTAAATATCAGGAATCTACAAATTTTACAACTAAAAATGAAAGGTATCACGTTTACGTTTTCTAAAAAATATTTTATAAGGGAACAAAATACACAATCTCCCATATCTATCTAGTTGGGACCCTCATATATGTAAGATCTTGAGCCTACCAAACTTCAGGGCCTGCTCATATCTAGAGGGTTTAAAATTGTCTTTTCTTATGCCCAAACTGGGGTGAGAACATGTTCTGTGCTTAATATACAACAAACAATATATGATTCAGCTTAAGCCATATATAGATGAAGGCAAGTGAACAACGTTCCAACCCTTCCCATTTTATAGTGGGTTACTGTATCACGTTGATGCAAACATGGAACCCTGACGTTACCCCTATTAATATAGAGGTGGGGATCCATGTTAAAATGAATTACTGTATTGTGTTAATGCTGAGTTTGGGGCCATGCTAAAATAGGTCACTGTATTATATTAAGTTGGGTGTTAGGGTTCAAAACTCATTACACATCAAATAAATATTAAAAACTCGTCCAAAAGCCTAAACAAGAAGATTAAATCCGTAACATATGCAATAGAAAATTCATCCAACAATCTACACAGGAGAATGGCACTGTGAAAACATATACCCACAATAGCACACAAAATATCTATACCCTGATACCATCAATCACAAAATCCATGAAGAGATGGCATATCTGCAACTGAAAATTAAAACAACAGAGAAAAAATCTTTTAGTTCTTTTCATATCCCTAAATTCCCCTTATACGGGTGAAGGCCTAATCTCTGAAAGCCTAAGGTGAAAGCCTAATCTTTGAAAACAACCTTAATATTAGATTTCAGCCAAAGATACAATTCTAATATATACCATACAATGACAAGAAGCACCTTTCACCAATGCAAATAATCCAGAACTAAATAATATTGCATTTCTAATTTATGAGCTGATATGCCAACCAATGTTCAACCAACAACTAATATACCATGCAATACTCTAAAATAACACCATTCACTTATCACCTATTGACTGATTATCTGATTCAGATGCTTCAGTCACAGGGCCCATTGTCCTCGGATCATCCATCTTTTTAGGGGGAGATAACTATGTCAACACTTTTTCTTTCACTTCATTTTTTCTTATACTTTCTTTTGTAGTACTTATCATTAGTATCATTTGGTTCATTTTTCTTGCCGTTATTCCAGAATTTGTCCCATTTTATTTTTCTTAGATGTGGCATTTTATTAAATTCTTCTAATCTTTTGTTCCATTTTGCGAAATTGTTGATATTTTCTGCTTGCTGCTCTTCCAGCTTCATCCAAGATTTTGCATATTTTTACCAAAAAATTTCTTCCGGTGGTTCCATCTTTAATTACCATCCAAGCTAGCACGATTTTTGCTTTGTTATCACTGAAATGTTATGGAATATTTTTAGGGCCCAAGATTTTGCATATTTTTGCCAAAAAATTGCTTTCGGTGGTTCCATCTTTAATTACCATCCAAGACGGCACGATTTCTGCTTTGTTATCACTGAAATGTTATGGGGAGACACTGTAATGTTATGGGAAGATTTTTTCCCTAAATTTTAGTAGATCACTAAGGTTTTTTAATTTTTTACATTATATATATATATATATATATATATATATATTATATATTTCTAAAACTTCCTTTCTGTTCAAATAATAAGATAGAAATTCTAGCATAAAGGTTGTCTGGTCTTTCAATAATTATAAAGTGTGCTTTTGAACTTAAATATGATCGACATCTGCATTTTAGAATTTTTGTAGTCTGTTTTGCAAAGTCGACAAATCCAAAATTATCATGAAAGTATGGCAACTCTTTAACGCCTAACATTAATGGAATTCTAATTGAATTATGAATTGCCTGCATGAACAGGCGGGCATACGTTGGGCTTCTCTCACTGCTCTTCTTTTGAGATCAAACTTCATAACTTCAACGCTACATTTAAGGTCGATCCAACCATGGATCCGTCGTTCACACAGAGCTTACGCACGGTGTGCCCTCAGCCTAACAACAATCGCAGCGCGGGTGCTTTTCTGGATTCCACGACCACCCAGTTTGACAACGCATACTTCAAACACTTGGTAGAAGGAAAGGGAGTGTTTGGCTCGGACCAGGCGTTGTTTCTGGAAAACCAAACAAAGATGATTGTGAAGAGATTCGCAAGCCTTCTTGAAAGCATTTGAAACCTCAATGTTGAAGTTGGCCAGTGTTGGAGTTTTGACCAGCGGGGGAGAAGTGCGATTGAATTGCATAAAAGTGAATTCTTGAACAAGATTCATATGGGATCATAAGCTCCTCATATTCACTTTCATGTTATATGATGTCAGAGGCTCATGATTGTTATAAGAGGATCCTCTGTTTGAAGAAACAGAAACTTACACATCAATGTAATAAATACATTTTTCCTTGCTGAATTTACTCGACACGCAAAATGAACGTGGTTTAGTTTGCTTCCACATCTTCACTGGGTTCTTACCTTTTGGCTCATGGCCTCACTAAGACCTTTGAATCTCAGACATGAACCTTCATCATGTTGTGTATGTGTATCAAATAAACTATAACATTTTAACAAGAAATTAAATTTACAATTTAGTCTAGTTTCATAGTGGTATGCTTTATTTTCCGAATAGGAACGATAAGCTCAGGCAGCACGGGGGACACATGCCATCATGTACTTGAAAATCAAAGCCTGGCGTTCAAGTTCCTGCCACTACGCTGGATTGAAGGGAGGACATACTGCTGTTCTGACAACATGCATTCCTAGTCCCTTTTCCATTCCGCCCGTGTCTCTTCCCCTTGCCATTGATCTAACGCTTGAAATTTGTTTAATATTTTAACATCTAATCGTATGGTGCACAAAATGACACGTAGGAAATGAGGGAGTTTATTTCAGAGAGAAATTCCTTACGGCGTAATTAAGATGATAGATGAAGTTATCAACTGAAATTTTAGACGAATCACACATAATATTATTCCAGAAATATTAACAATATCAATAACTATAAAATTCTCCAATCATTCAAACTTCTGTAATTTTTAATGATATAATTTTCTCTTCAGTAAGTTAAGCTTAACCTTTTAATGATATAAATATCTCTTCCAAGTGTGTTAACTTTTTAACTAATGATATGTCACTATGAATATTTGAGGTTTCCAGACTTCAAAGAAAGTACAAAAAAGTCCACAGTTAGGGTTTCAATATTGCCCTTTTATCAAATAAAGTACATAAATATTATTTGTGCGCACTAAGATAACAATGGTTCCTCCTGCGGTAACATGATGACACTTCAATCCCGATGAATCGTGGAATACATGTAGCAGAATTACCAGAGGAATCTACTTCCTCGTTCACAACGCATCACAAACTATATGCGAGAAGGAAAGCACATTGTTTTCATTTTCATAAAGTATGTGGTAATTCTGTTGTTGAACATTACCAAATATGGAAATCCCACTACTCGGTAACATTGCAAGGCAGAACACGTCACTGCTAACAGCCACTATGTAGCTTTCCTTGGACAGATGGTAATTCGCTCCCTTAAAATGGAAAGTTAGAGTGGGAAACTTTGGATTTGCAGAGCCACGCTGTAGGTGAAAACAGAGGTCCATGCCGCCCATGCCACCCTCAACCAGTGGCAGGTTAATCGATGAAATCAACGCCTTTTTCAAAATATCATAACCCCTCCTTAACAAATGAGTGAAAGTGGTTCCAAAATCTATGATAACTCCACCAGTTCCATTGGATTGAAGATCAAAAGTGCCAACATGGATTTCTAATAATTTATTGTCAACACTGATTCCCTCGAACGAAATATAATATAATGATGGATTCAAGACACTTGGAATTATAGGAGTGGAACTGACATTGGTTCCATTCAAGTTAGTGGTGTTACCTATAAACAAAGGGCTGGATTTGGAAAGAGAATCATTAACAGAGACAAGACAGTAAGAAAACTTATTACCCACCAATGGGCCAAGTTGTGAGATTATGGATAGAGGGCTTCGTCCGAAGCCTACTAATCCACTTCCCTGACTGAATCCCCTTCCCTTATTGCGATGCCCGCAATCAAACGCAATATGGGGAGCTGATTGAGAAGAAAGGGTAAAGGTCTCTTATGAAAGGGTTCCCGTGGTGTAGTCAGCGTCAACATAATAATACCCGTACACACACCTTGAATTATTTTTGCAAAAAGAGAAGCCCGATCTATAGCACAGAGGGTTTTTGCAAGGCACCCTTCTGTAAGTTGAGGACAATGAAGGATCATACATTGGTATTGTCTGATTATAGCAATGGCGGAAGGGCTTGCACTACGTCCAAATTAAGTCACTTCTAGTGTCCAGAATTGCAGAAAAAGATGAAGGTGGCGTACCAATTGCCATATTCATGACAAATTCTCCATTCTCTGCATTCACACCTTTCCCTGCACTCACAGGGGCCTCGATTACTTGCATTTCATCAACAAGTGTAGCATTAGTATTTAGAACTACAGACAACTGTAGGGTTTCTAGTCACTTTTTACTACGTTCCACTGCTCTGGCGTTCCAGTTCCTACCACTGCGCTCGACTGAAGGGAGGACATACTGTTGTTCTCACAGCATGCATTCCTAGTCCCTTTTCCATTCCGCCCGTATCTCTTCCCCTTGCCATTGATCTAATGCTTGAAATTTATTTAATCATCTAACATCTAATCGTATGGTGCACAAAATGACATGTAGACAATGAGGGGAGTTGATTTCAGAGGGAAACGCCTTACGGCGTAATTACAAAAGTATACAATATCATTGTGGGAAATGAAAACTTAGGAAACATTAGGAAAATTGCTTTTGATATTTTAATTTAATAAGTTTGTTTATTATTGAGTTTTTGAAAAAGATAACATGCAAAAAGGAAAATATGAAATACGGAAATACTGCTAGTAAAAATGATTAATAAAGAAATTAAGATTCCATTAATCGAAATATGTTACTTTGATATTATAAATATATATCTATTTATTTCCCTAAGTAGTTGCATAGAATACGTGCTTTATAAGGGGAAGTTGCTCTCTCTCTGGACCCTATGGAAGATCAAAACACGCATTTCAACTAACTTAGCTGTAATTTAGTTTTATTTGAAATATTATTTTATTTTTATTATTATAAGTAATTTAATTAATTTTAATATTAGCATTCTAATTAATAATGATATTAAAGTTTATATATTATATTTTATATTTTTAGGTTTATAATATAATTTTATTGTTTAATATTAATTTTGGATTTATAATCACTTAAGTTTATAATATTAATAAATGTTTGAGTTTATTAATTTTTTAGGTTTATTATACTAATAATCCCTTAAGTTTATTAATCCATGGGTTAATTATATTATTCCTTAAGGTTTATAATTTTAATCCACTGAGTTTTAATACTAATCTTTTGGGTTCATTGATCTCTTGGGTTTATAATATTCATCTCAAGGGTGTATAATAATGTTGGGTTATATAATGTCAAGGTTTATAATATTTTGTTTTTACTATTAGCGTTTAATATTGTGAGAATGAAATGGTATGAAAATCTATCCAACATTGCAGTGTGACAAGCATCATTGCAATGTGACAAGCAGTTTGACAATCATTATGACAATGATACATCACATTGCAGTTTATTGAATGAGGATTTAATATTTTAGTTTATAATATTTGATTTAGGGTTTACAATTTTTAGGTCTATAATATTAATCATAAAATTTTTAATCCCTTGGATTTACAATATTAATAGTAAGGTTCA
Organism: Pinus taeda; assembly: GCA_000404065.3. Lineage (NCBI taxonomy): Eukaryota > Viridiplantae > Streptophyta > Pinopsida > Pinales > Pinaceae > Pinus > Pinus taeda. The sequence continues at coordinate 42,625 of APFE030607391.1, forward strand.
CAACTACAATTTTCCCCTCCAGAATTTACACAATTACATTTTCCCCTCTCCAAAATCTGTAGTATTAAGGGCAAATAAGAGAATTGAATAATGCAACATCGACTCTGTAGGAATATCTATGTTCAGTTTGTTGGGAGGATTATTGTTTTCACTAACTTCTGTGGTTTTCACCAAAAAGAAGGATGCAGAACAAGTAGCTAAGATGGCCTTAGAGAAGGCTTGAACTCTGGCCCAATTCATGTTTTCTGCATCTTTTGATGGTATTTTGAAGATGTCCTTTAATTTTTCTATGCTTTGACCTTTAACAATGAGATTTAAAATGCTTAGAAATATGTTTGTGTAAACATGATTCAGTCACAGGTTGGATATAAAAACTTATTTCATGTTCTTATTTCTGCACAAGTTGTGTATAGTCAAATCAAGTTATTTGATCCTTCCTCTTTGCGCTGGATTAATTTTAAACAAGCTTCTGGCACTGTGATGGACCTTTATAGAAAAGGGAATCATCTATTTGCTATGCTCTCTCATAACTGGTATTGATTTCACACAGTTTTGCATAGCAGGTTCAATGGCGACATAAGTTTGAGAGAGGTAACAATTACAAGTATTGCCTTTAATAACTTCAAGGTTTTATATTGATTAATTTACATTTTCTTTTGCATTCTGGTTTCCAACAAAACAATTTATTTGGGTCCATAATTGGTAATAGGAGGTGGCTATCGGTCCATGTTGGGATGGCCTCATCTCCAGTGTTTACAATGGGTTTTGATTTCTTTATGCCGAATATACAGGTACCAATTGTATCTTTTGGTTTGGTGGTTTTTGTATAACCGCATATTTTTCTATACAAGGATTTCATACTAACTCATTTCTCGTCTTGTTTTGGGTATATCTGAAGATGGCGCCAAGCTCTATCTCTTATTCCTGCATTTTCTCATAGATAACATGGCTGGCATCCCTATTTTAGCCTCTTAATCATTTCTCATTTTCTATTCTTTATCTTCATTCAAGGATTTGATTCTTACTGCATTTTCTTTTTCTTCTCCTATATACTCTTGGATGCACGTATCCATCTCTCACTGGTCTAATATTTGAGTATGATGTGACCAAAGTTTCTTTCTCTGATTACTTATGGGTCAACCTGAATTCTTCTCAAGGTCGGTGGAATTTCTTCATCTCATTGGAGTTTTGGGACCACAATTTCTATAAAAAAAAATGTTTTCTTACCTATGCTACCAACATTAGGGTTCAACATTTCCGTTGAAAACCCTCAAGACTAGATGCATTTGTTGCCGATATTATGAGAATATTCCTAGTGTATACTTGTCTATGATACTTTGCATGGCATTTTATAACCAGCCTTTCTTGTACTTTGGCCTTATATCTACCATGATTGACTCTATTTTATTTTTGCTACTGAGTTTATCTGATTAATTTATTTTGGTGGAGAAGGAGTGCATGTCCTTGGCTTATGTTAACTTGAAAAACATATTTAAAATACATTCAACTATTATGATGTTGTTAATGGGACTATTTTGATATCACGATGAGGGACTCCCTTAGTGCTCTATTTTGATCTGTATAACGAAGATATTATTTCTGCTTTTATATATGGTTCTGTGATACACAGTTATTTCTATGGCAATAACCAATCCTATGGAAAAAAAGTTATTTCTTTACTGATATGTTGCGTCTGTCAATATTTAATGATTCTAGAATACTATTTTGTTTATTACCTATTGGATTGCTATTATTCTTCTGCTCCCTGAAGGGGTTTTATCTGGGGGACTACGGAAAAGCCTTAATCCATCTCTCAAGTAATCAATGAACCTGTAACACTCATGTGTTAGTGTGTTATTCTATTCTTCTAATGCTACGATCAAGATTCGGGAACAAGATGTTATATTTGTTTGCTAAGATCATTAGAGAAATTCAATTAGAAATATATTCCTTTTTAGTAAGAGTACATAATAAAATGGATATCATTGTTACACGATTAACTCGTTGGTTGTATTCTCATTCTTGCATTTATGTATATTGCTATGTTTGGCCATAAGAAACACTGAGAAGCTAAAAATACCATGTATCTAATTTTGTATTTATATTTGAAATAAAACATGGTTGATGAAAATTTTGAAGGATGAAGAAAACTTCCAGTGCCCACAATTTTCCATCTACAAAGTAGAGATACAATCTGTCTAGCGCTAGCCATATGATTAGCGCAATAAATCCATTAATGGAGGTATGGCTTCGCCTTGCTTCAATCCATTATTACCACTAATGAGTTATAGAGGTAGTCAACAGCAACGAGTGAAGGAGCTAACTAGGTAAGCATGGTTTTATCTGACTGGTTTTAAACAGAGAGTACCCGTGACAAGAGTTAGCTTTTTTACAGGGAATGGAGTAATTTTGCTCGGATCGCCTTTAGAATTATGCAGAACAATGGAGTAAATTTGCTGGAATGGTCCAATCATTTAAACTACTTTTCCATTTTAACTACTTTTTTTAACTACTTTCCAACCTTAAGAAATATTATTAGAGGCCCCCATGCTTTCTGAAAAACCGAATTCTCAGCTGTAGAACTGTAAATTAGAATTCTAAATACATATGTGAATTCATGGGTGATGTTAGAACTTTTCCATATGAGCATTGTGGCTAAGATGATAGAAACCCACACTTTTAACCGTTCTATTCTAAATTGCTAGTTTGGCAAAAACTGAATTCAGGAAGCTTGTTTTCTAAATTGCTAATTTGGAAAAAACCCACACTTCTAAAAGTTCTAAATTGCTAGTTTGGAAAAAACTAAATTCTAGAAGCTTGTTTTCTAAATTGCTAGTTTGGCAAAAACTGAATTTTGGAAGCTTGTTTTAGCATTCTATAAGAAAAGGCTCATTCTAAGTTATAAAATTTGAATACATGTGCGAGTTGTAAAATTATGAATACATCTTTCGGGGCTTGCCTAAAAAGTCCTATTTTTTCTACTACTTTCTCTATTCCTTCCTTTGCAAGTGAATCTTCTCTAACTCCAACCTCAAATATACTGAATCTACCTTGCTTTCGCTATTCCTTCCTTTGCAGGTGAATCTACTCGAACTCCAACTTGAACTATACTTAATCTACCTAAACCTTTCTCTCAAGATTCATTTTGCATTGGCAGGGACTTGTTGCGTGGCAACCCTCCTTGTTTATTAAAGAAGTCATGTCAAGTAAGGATTGAAATATGAGTATCTAGGGATTAGAATCTGAATAACTGTTGAAAGAACAACATGGATTAACAATTGTGGTGGTTGGTTAATTTGGGGAATGCTTTGTTAAGAGGTTCTTTTCGGTTGAACGTTGGTTTTTCGGTGAATTTCATATATATATGTGTGTGTGTGTGTGTGTGTGTGTAAATTTTTGCAATTTATAGTCAATATTTAAATGGTACAAAATAGTGGCAAGGACTGAACCATGTCTTTAACAATGAAATTTCTAGGTTTCACTCAATTCAATATTTGCATATTAAAAAGGTACAAAAAAGTGGCAAGGAGGTGAAGACTCGACAATGTTTTTAAATAACCTTTAAAGTTGGATAAATTGGACAAACTTAATGGTACCACCTTAATCATTAAGGTTAGATAAATTTGACAGATTTAACTAAATTGTACAATTTAACTAGATAAATTAGACAAACCTGTACAATTTAACTGGGATCATGACAAAAGCTTAAATAAAGAGCAATATAAAAACATTGTTTTAAGTAACAACTATATTTGAATAGTAATATTTAGAAGACTTAATTCATTAAAGATCACATAACCATGAATACAAAAACATATTCATTTTTTTAATTATAACCAACATTGTTTTTCTATTTAAAACATATTTTTTTTTAATATAAGCTCACAACCAAACAATAAAGAATTCAACTTACAAATTTATGCATATAATATACGCTAGGGCATGAAATATGTGAAAACTACGTACTGCAATAATATGTCAGAAGCCCCTTGGAGAACCTCAAAATCTAAATAAAAATGAATTAATATTCCTAGACATGGATATTAATGAAGTACAACTGTTTCTGATATCCCGTTGACAATTCGTTATAAATGCTAATGCCTTCACTAGAACCTGACATGATCACGCTGGTATTAACTTCCTTCGCCTTTAAATCAGATTTTTGAGATGGATGATCTCGATTTCACACTTTAATTCATGGATATCGATATGCACTTGAAAATCTACATTAATTAGCCGAAATTATTTGCCAGAATAATTGCATAAATCAGTGTAGTTATTTATATTTATAAAAAAAGAATAACATGGTTATCCTATTGTCAAAATTTAATTAATAAATATATGTGACATTGTATTATTCAAAAATTATAATTTATTTGTAATTATAAATTTAAAAATAAATTTTTCAATAAAATTTAATATAAATACTTATTTTTCAAAATTAAACGAATGAATATTACTATATATTATTACACATTCAATCACAATAATTATTAAATTCACCTTTTCCATTTTGAATGGTCCACTTGAACTAATCTGGTTTTGTGATTTATAATTGTTCAATAATTTAGTTTAGTAAATTTCAATTATATTTCAAATTTATTATTTTTATTTAAATCTATATTTTAATGGCAGATTTAAAAATATTTGTTTAAAATATAATTTAATAACAAATTTAAAAAGATCTAGATATTCTAAAATCTGATAAATTAAAATCAAACCGCTAAGATTCCAAAATCTGCCATTTATAGTTTAACAAACCTTATTCATTTTTCAGTAAAAGTAATATAAATAGCCGTCCTTATTCTTTCGCTCATTTCATACTCATTAGGCATCCTTATTCTTTCAGACCCATTCACTCATCTTCAATGGGTAACCCAACAACACATTTTCTGGCCTTTTGTGGATGGGTGGTTCTTGTTTTAATGCTTCAATGCCTGCACATGGCCAGTGCAACACGCCTAGAACGCCAGAATTATCACACTATCTCGGCCGAATACTTCAAATGGAAAGAGCCACAGGGAGCTGTCGAATGCCCAGGTTCACCTGCAGGTCAGCTGTTTGGATTTTTTATTTTTTTTCCTTCTCAAAGTATTTCATACTTAATTATTTGTTGATTAGGCTGCATAAATAATTTAGAGCTTGCATTTGACTTCATCCCAGGATTTTCATGACCAATTTCCTTTCATATCTACTCTCTAAATCTCAATGAATAGCTTGTTTTGCTTTAAGGGTTTAATCTCCAGTGTATTTAGGAAAATTGATCAGTGATTTTTCAATAGGGAAATGCTTCGATTTTGTGATTTTCTGATAAAGAAGTGTTTTAGCCATCAGATCTCAAACAATATTAATGTTATATTAATTTAGAAAATACTTATAAAATAAAAACTGGACCAATTCAACTAAACCTACATACTAATACAAACCATTGATAAAGTTTTATGCCGCATTCATATGAAAAGAAAAATATATTATCAGATTTTTTGTGTACAGGTGAGGAAGCGCTAAAGCCAGGAGTGAATATAAGACTGGATCATATTCACGGGGCCTGCTCACCACTCAAACCCACCAACTCGAGGCCATGGATACCCCTGGTGTCTCAGATTTTCGAAGGAGACAATGCTCGTTTGAATACAATTATGGGCAGGTCAAAAAACGGCGGCCCTTATTCCCCACAGAGCGATGTTCCTATTGTACCCTTTTTAGCACAATATATTGTAATAGCAGGGATTGGCACACCACCGAAGAGACAGTTGCTTATATTGAATACGGCCAGCGATGTGTCATGGATACAATGCAAGGACTGTGTAAGCTGTTATTCGCAGGTAGATCCCATATTCAATCCCAATGCGTCATCTTCTTATAAACGCATAAGCTGTACTTCGGAGGCCTGTATTAATTTGCGCAAATATGAACCTGATCCGTTCGAATGCCTTGCTAACAACTTCTGCCAATATGAAGAGCTTTACACGGATTTTCCGACAAGCGAGGGAGATTCGAGAAGCATGGGAGATTACAGCCATGAGACCTTGACTCTGGGTTCGGATTCTTTCGAAGGCTTCGCATTTGGATGCGGGCATACCAACATAGGGAACTTTAATGGGACGTCTGGGATTTTAGGATTGGGGCGGGGTCCAATTGCGTTTCCTAACCAGACAAGAAGCAAATTTGGCGGCATATTCTCTTACTGCCTTCCGGATTTCCTATCCTCCAATTCAACGGGCTCGCTCAGCTTTGGTGAGAGTTCGATTCCTGCCTCTGCGGCTTTCACCCCTCTCCTCACAGTTCCGTATATTGATCGCCGCGTGTATGTCGTGGGACTCAACGGCATAAGCGTTGGACGCGAGAGGCTCTCGATTTCCTCTGCTACTCTTGCAGGAAGAGTAGCAGTTGTGGACGGTGGAACCACCGTAACTCGGCTTTCCACAGCCGCATACGATGCCTTGAAAACTTCGTTCCGGAACAAAACCCAGCATCTTCCGAGCGCCGAACCCGACTCCTTCCTGGACACCTGCTACAACCTGTATGGCTACAGCGACGTCAACCTTCCGACTATAACTTTCCACTTCGCGAACAATTTGGATATGACTGTAAGCCACAAGGGGATGTTGTATCCCCTCAAGAATGACGGATCTCAGACGTGCCTGGCATTCGCCGCAGATCGGAAGGACAATCTTACCATTATCGGGAACTTCCAACAACAGGGAACGCGGATTATTTTTGACAATAAAGGCGGAAGAATTGGCTTCGGCTCTGAATCCTGCTATACTTAGCACCCTACTCCAAATAATACTAGTCAATTGTCCCCAACTTCCATGTACGGTATTGGGCTAATTAATTGTAAAGGGAAAATTCCACCTGTTTCTGAAAAATACGACAGTCGCTGTCATTCAAAACACAATAAGCAGACCAGATGCTTAGGTGAAGGTGATGTCAGATGGATGTAATTTTACACACAGCTTTGTTATTAAAGCTTTGTTATTAAAATAGATAGAATCTAGTGATTTTTAATGTGATTTTTTGGAAGTTTTTTTTTTTTGAGGTTTTTTAGTGTAATTATTTTAAAATTCCGTAGGAATGAAATTAGAAGTTTGATGGGTAATCCCTGCATAATTGAAGTGGTTTAAGAGTTTTTCAGGGTGTTGAATCTATATAAACACTAAAAAAAATCAATTTAAATAATACAAATGAAGATTTCACCTCAATTTCTTTTCCTAGATTTTAGCACCTAAAAATCCAAAAAAACACACTAAAAACAACTCCAAATAAAATAGAATTCAACTTTACAAAGAGCCGAAAAGCCAAATGGAATTGATATAGATCTACATACATTAAATTAAATGGTGGAAAAAAATTAATAATATGTAAGTGAGTTTTAAATGATGAGACATTGCTAATATCCTAAAATTAAATCTTTTAATTATATATATCTATTTTTATTTTTTTTGGTATGTTTGAACATATTGACCCTACCAAAAAATGGTTTTAAAGAAATGATAATAAAAAATTATTATTATATATATTTTAAGCATCACTTAAGAAATTTGAAAGCATCAATTTTATAAATGAATTATTTATATATAATTTAATGGATGTATAAAAAATTACGATATTTTTAAACAATGGAAATAGAGAATATAAGAGAAGTAGTGGTAAATTTATGAGCATGAAATCTAAACTTATTTAAAATTAAGAGAGAATAAAATTAGTATAATATTTTATTAATAATCAATTTAAAATGATATTAATGAATTTTTTTTCTTATGATGAGCAATAAATAACAATAGATATTGTAAAACTATGATTAGTTGTCATGCGCCTAATAAAAGGCGATAACTGGAAATGGTTTTTTATTTTTGCTAGAAAGAAAGAAAAAACATTTCGAGTTTTGTTCTATTTTTGGTTTACTTAAATTAAGGTTGACACCGCCATTGTCCTTTAAAAATGAAGCAAGCAAGTAAAATAGGATTAGTTAAGAGTATGTTTAAAGAAATTGAAATGTAACTGAGGAACAATTTCTCAACTATAAGAAACTACTAGTAAGGCAATAAAAAAAAACCAGATCCTCATGAGGGAGGCTGCCATCCAGAGAGAAGAAAGGACATAGAATTTGAAATCACAATTTTTTCTTGAATATCTATGAAAAAGATGAATCTAGAACATATCATTAAGGAAGCAAGACAATTTGTCCTTTTACTGTGCATTAATGTTTTAGACATTGTGTTAAAGCAAAATAGTGAAATAATTCATTAAGAGGCCGAATGACATCGAAAAAAGTCTCATGATTGAAGGCATCTCAGACCAGGAACTAGACAAAGGCAAAGCCAGCAAAGATATCATATCCTTCGTCAACAAAAAAAACCAGTTACATTTACATTCAATAATCTAGCACACGTGTGCATTCGTTACATTTCCAAATTTAACAGTTCATTATACATTTATATAACCCAAAAAATAGAGGGTTTGCAAACCCATGAACACCGAAAAACAACGATTTGCAAGCCAAGACTAGTCAAACAATGAGGGTTTGAAAACCCACAAAACCATACAAACACTCGGAGAAAGAGAAACCCCAAGGGTTATACCCAACTAACGATAGTGCAAGTAAAGAAAAGAAAAACCACAGTACAGCCACGGAGGGGTCCTACCCTATTTTTCCCCAAGCTTGCGATGACTCCCAAGGACGAGGCTGTGGAGCAGCGTTATCTAGGCACGACTTTCACACCACCACAAAAACAAGACAGGCAATCAAGAAACCAATAGGGCAAACAAAACAAAAGGACAGTGAGCAGATAAATGAAGGGAGGAGCAGGGATTTACCTAGAAAAGGCTTGACTCTGAGCCAGAGGATGAGAACTGAGTCTCCCGCAAGAGGGTTTCTCCCAACAGGAATGCCATGGGAGAAGTTTACATGCTCACCAAGGAACCAAAGGTTTAGAGACATAAAAATGAGATGCAGAAATGAAATTGGAACAAAAAATTCCCTGTAGTAGTGTTCGCTGAGCCGCCCACCACAGTAGCAAGGAAAGAACCTGTGGTTACATAGAGCCAGATCAACACCATAACCAACACAAAAAAAAAACATCACAAGTAGAGTAGACACAAGGCCTGAGCTAGATAACAACGGAAAAAAATGAAACAACTTGCAGATTGAAAGTTGACCTAAAACCTCTGAAAACCAACAAAATAAACCACCATAAGGAACAAGAAAAGGCATAATGCTAACAAACCACCACAAGGAACAAGTGAAGGCACGGTGCTAACAAACCACCGCAAGGAACAAGTGAAGGCACAACGCACCCACAGAGCTAAACCAGACCAATGGAGAATACAAGAATGAACTCTTAATTTTCCTCGGCAGGTGTGAAATGACCGCATTTGTGAAACCAAGGCCAATACAAAGGGTAGGCCAAAACAATTTAGTGCATTAAAACCTCACACCAAAACCCTCTATTGATTATTCAAAAAATCAACAAGAGTTAAACAGTCGTTGATGTGTGTCCCTCCTCGAGATTGCCACCAAATTTTGGTATCAGAGGAAGTTAGTTCCTTTCCCTCAGAAAAGATGGAGGTAGGAAGAAGGGGTCAAGGTAGGGCCATTAGAAGAGTACAGATGAACGGCTACGAGAAGAGGTTAGGACTTTTACTGCACGTTTGGCAGCAGTGGAAGCAGGAAGGCATAGAGATACGAAAGGTGGGGATGATAATGAGGAGGAAAAGGCAGCCATGACGGATGGGTCAAATGAAGAGGGATGAGATATTAAACTATTGAGGTCAGTTTTGTTGGCTAGTAGCAAGCCAAGACTATAGCTTCCTAATTATGATGGCAGTTTGTCCACAGAGGCATTGTTAGACCGGATAAGTGAGCTAGAAAAATATTTTGAATATGAAGATATCAACAAAGAAAAGAAGATTAGGTTTGTTGTCACGAAGTTGAGGGACATGCAACACTATGGTGGGATAGTGTGCAGAGAGAAATGATAAGATTGAACAATACATTGATTAAAAAATGGGACATGATGATTGCTACGATAAAGAGCAAGCTTCTACATAAAGATTACAAAATTTCCCTTTATAGATAAGTAAAGAACCTGAGACAAAAAATATGACCGTAAAGGAATATGATGAAGAATTTTATAAAGTAAACCTGAGAGTTGGCTATGTTGAAGATACCCCTAAAGAAACAACGAGGTTTGTAAATGCTCTAAGGATTGAGAACCAAGATGAAATTAGTATTATTTCCCCTAAGACGATAGAGGAATCTTATGAGAGTGCTTTGAAGGCAGAGGAAAAGATTTCCAGGAAATAGAATGCCAGAAGAGGACTGGTTCTGGCAGAGGTAGGGGACAGTCATTTGGTAGAGGTAGAATTGCCAACAGGATTGAAGAGGGCAACAGTTTGAAAACTTCGGGACAAACTGAAAGGGAAGCTAACACCAGAGAAGGAAGTTCATACCAGTGAGGAAGAGGTAATGGCAGAGGCAGAGGAAATGCCTATCAGTGTCACAAGTGGGGACACGGGTAATTTGAATTTCCTGAAAAATAACAAAATGGACAGAGGGGAACATATGTTTCTCAACCCGATGAAGAAGAGGCACCACCATAGGACGTGGAAAATATGCCTAAAAACAGGGAAGCCTTTGTGTTGAACAAGGTATTGTAGAAACCAACTAAGGAAGTAGTTGATCAGACACAGAGGAAAGAATTGTTCTAGACTATGTGCAAGTCGCATGGGAAATGTTACAAATTAATCATAGACAATGGAAGTACTGATAATATGGTAGCTACTAAAATGGTGGGGAAATTGAGTTTGAAGAAGTTGAAGCACCCAACTCCATATAGGGTGTCTTGGTTGCAGAAAGGTCACCAACTGCTGGTCGATGAGTAGTGCAAAGTATAGTTTCATATTGGGAAGTACAAGGACAAGGTGACTTGCGACATCATGTCGATGGGCGTGTGCCATATTATATTGGGAAAACCATGGCAATATGATAGGAAGGTCATCCATGACGGGGAAACAAATTGATACAAGTTTTTTAAAGATGGGATAAAGCATACGCTAGTGCCCATGACGGAAGAGGATGTTGCAAAAACCAGTGGAACAAAATCATTATTGTATGGTGGAAAGGAGTTTTTGCAAAAGATGGAGGATAATAAGGTAAAATATGCAGTTGTGTGAAGGTCAAAACGAGTAATGACCCATACTGAAATCACTGAAAATTAGTGATATTGTGGTAGATGATCTACTAGACAAATTACCACCAAAGTGGAGCATTAGTCACCATATTGATTTCATTCCAGGAGCTAGTTTTCCAAACAAATCTGCTTACCGGGTGAGTCCGGAGGACAATGAAGAAATTAGGAAGTAGGTGTAGGAGTTGTGAGATAAAGGACTTATTCGAGAAATTCTAAGCCCTTGTGCGGTTCCGACTATTTTAGCACCCAAGAAAGGAGGTGGGAAGGCCGGATTGCCATGATTCTGGAGCAATTAATAAGATCACTATCAGGTATAGGTTTCCTTTACCTCGAATGGATGATATGATGGATTGTTTGAGTGGAGCAGCATACTTTTCATAGATAGACTTGAAAAGAAACTAGTACCAAATCAATATTTGAGAAGGTGACGAGTGGAAGACAACTTTCAAGACTAATGAAGGCTTATATGAGTGGCTGGTTATTAGATTTGGACTAAGCAATGCCCCTGAGAACGTTCATACATTTGGTGAACGAGATGGTGAAATAATTAATTCGTAAATGTGTGATTGTATATCTGGATGATATACTTATATTCAACAAGATGAAGGAAGAGCATTTTTGACATGTGAGGTATGTATTGGAAAAATTGCAGCAAAATAGATTACTAATAAATTTGAATAAATGTTCTTTTTCCAAGAAAGAATTAATTTATTTAGGATTTTTGATTTGTAAGAATGAACTAAAAATGGACCCGGAAAAGGTTGCAACCATAGTTAGTTGGCTGTCTCCCAAGAGTTTGTTTGAGGTACAAAGTTTTCATGGATTGGCGAGTTTTTATTGAAAGTTTATTAAAAAATTTAGTGGGATTTGTTAACCCATGGTGGACACCATCAAGAAGGAGGATCAACCTTTTCATTGGACAGAATCGACAGAGAAGAGTTTTTCGCTGCTGAAAAGGAAGATCACTGAAAAACCAATTTTAAGATTACTAGACTTTAACAAACTTCTTCCAGTTCATTGTAATGACAGTGGGACAGCCATTGGTGCAGTACTCAACCAAGAAGACAAGCCAGTAGCCTATATCAGTGAAAAATTAAATGAAAGTAGGAAGAATTACAAGTCTTATGACAAAGAATTTTATGGAGTGGTCCAAGGGCTAAAGAATTGGAGACATTATCTACTGGCCAATGAATTTTTCTTATTTTTAGACAATTCTGCATTACAGTATATTATGCAACAACATAAGTTGAACCATAAACATGAGAAGTGGGTGGAGTACTTATAGAGTTTTACATTTGTGTTGAAACACATTGCTAATCAAGCCAACAATGTGGCAAACGCATTAAGAAGGAGGAATTTGATCCTATAGGAAAGTAAGATACAAGTATTAGGATTCAATCATCTTAAGGACTTGTATGTAATAGATGCATATTTTAAGGAATACTATGATGCTTGCCAAAATCCACTATTGAGAGATAACAGTTCATTGTTGGACTATAATATGTAGGAAGGGTTGTTGTTCAAAGGAGGGCAGTTATGTATCTTGGAATGTTCTATGAGAGAGAACTTAATCCAGGAAAGGCATAATGGAGGTTTAGTCAGGCATTTTGGCATAGTTAATAGCTTGGATCAGTTGAGCCACTTTTACTATTGGTCAAAGATGCATAGATATGTATAGAGGTTTGTGACTAGATGCAAAGTGTGTCAACTTACAAAGGGACACATCCAGAACACTAGGTTGTATACATCCTTAACTATTCTAAACAAACCATGGTACTCAGTTATTTTAGAATTTGTCTTAGGTTTGCCGAAGACACAACGGGGATTCGATTCCATCATGGTGGTGGTGGATCGTTTCACCAAAATGGCACATATAATCCTGTGCAGGAATACCAGTGATGCCACACATGTAACACATTTGTTCTTCATAGATATAGTCAGATTACATGGATTTCCGAAGTCTATTATTTTGGAATGAGACGTAAAGTTTACAAGTCATTTTTGGCGGACCTTATGGAAAAGATAAACACCAAACTGTACTTTAGTTCAACTTATCATCTGGAAACTGATGGGCAAATCGAAGTGGTGAACCAAACTCTGGGAAATCTATTAAGGACTTTGGTTGGTGAAAATTCTCAACAGTGGGATCTTGTACATGCACAAGCAGAATTTGCTTATAATGATTCACCCAATAGAAGCACGGACAATAGTCCTTTCTAGATCCCATACAGAATGCACCCACGTGGAGTACATGAGTTGCGAGATTTGGGTCAGTTGGAGCGAATGAGTGTTGATGGTGAGGATTTCACGAAGGCAATCAATGATCTTCATGAACAGGCGACATTAAAATTACAAGAGAGCAGCCAAAGGTATAAATAGAAAGTAGATATGAAAAGGCGGGAGGTACAATTCAATATAGGTGACCTGGTATTAGCACACCTTTTCAAGGAGATGTTTCCTAAAGGTGAATACAACAAGTTAAAATGGAAGAAAATTGGGACTTACAGGATTCTTTGAAAGTTTTTGTTATTAAACCAGCTCAAGAAAAGATAGAAAAGATATTTCAACGCCTTAGAATTCAGCCTCTTCGAGGGGGAAACCTCCTTTACATTACATAAATGAACAATTCTTGGATGATTCAAATGAGAAAACCTCCTTTCTATATATAGGAGTCTAAAGAGTCACAATATAACCCAGTCGACCTAATTAAATAATATAAAGGCACAAAAATATCAATGGAGGGCTTCTATGGGGCATAGTAAGAACAATATGGGGATAATAGGGGCACAACAATATTAATAAGGGATGCAACTACAATAGTAATGGGGTAATCACTAGTATTATAGGGATCCAACATGCCCCTCTCCTTCAAAAAAGTGGTGTCCTCAACGCTTGAGTAGTTCTTGATGCTTTTGTATAAAATTCTCATCCTCCCATGTGGAATCTTTAGCGGATAAGTTCTTCCACTTGATAAGATACTCCGAAATTGATCGATTTCGTAGCTATCGAGTTCTTGTTTCTGTGACTACTTCCAGTTCCAATATAATTTTTCCTTCCTCGTCAAGTTATGAAAATATTGTTTGAACTAGGAGATTGTCGCCTATAGCCTTATTTAAACATGAAACATGGAAAAATGGGTGCAATCGAGAAGCTGCAGGAAGCTCCAATTTGTATGCCATAGTTCTAATGTTTGCAACACCTTGTACCGACCATAATACTTTGGTCATAATTTATTATCCTTCTTAGCTTGCTTGAGGGACATTTTCTTATATGGTTGTAGTCGTAAGAATACACAATCACCTACATCAAAACTTCTTTCGCTATGATGTTGATCTGCCTGTTGTTTCATTTTATTCTGTGCCAACACGAGGTTATCCTTTAAGAGTTGGAGGACTTGTTATTGATGTTTGATGTGATGTTCCACTGCTTGAACCTTAGAATTTTCTCTTAAATATGATGTGATGGATGGTGTTTCATACCCATAAAGTGCCGTAAATGGGTTCATTTTTGTTGCTGTATGGAAGGAAGTGTTATACCACCATTCAGCCAGAGGCAACCATTTGACCCATTGTGTCTTTTTATCAGATACAAAGCAACGAAGATATCCTTCCAAACATTTGTTTACTATCTCAGTTT